>CM051271.1:3414351-3709351 GCA_027921565.1 Artemia sinica | reverse complement strand
GGGGGTTTTGTTTTAAAATAACAGTGGAAACACTGGTGTGAAGCATGATAACTTTCATACAAAAGAAAAAACAATACTGGAATTCTGGATTTCTTTTTGTCATAGTCTTTGACAGTTTGACTGTTGAATCCAAAAAAGTTTTGTAAAATTTCTTATCAATCTTAGTCGTGGCATATTTTCTTAAACTTCAGTTAGTATCAACTGATTCAATCCGTTCTTCCCTTTCTTTTTGGATTCTTTTATTTTTTTCTTCTTTTTCAAATACTTTTTACCTCTTTTTCTCAATGACTGAAATTGATGTGACATTGCTTTAAAATCAGAATGGTTTTCGTCCCATCTTTGATGCCGAAAAACTCAACAAAACATCTTTATGCAAACACGTCGTCGCTAAATCACTTTTAAAGGTTGTATCTAAAGCTTTCACATTTCTAATATAAATGTCAAAAACTGTTTACTAACCTGCTCTCATAAGGAAAATCAGCATGGCAATGTAGATTAGAGGGGGTAAAGTGTGGTAAAACGTCCATTACCCTATTGCTTATACCTTTGAGAACAGCTTAGAAAATCCTTTTTCGGCCTTTGCCTTAGATATGTGATTAAATAAAATAAAAACAAGTTTTTTTTTTAACTGACAGAAACGAACAGAAATTATTCCTTATATGAAAGGGGCTGTCCTTTCCTCAATACCTCGCTCTTTACGCTAAAGTTCTTTATTGTTTTAAAAATAAAGTTGTGTGACAGATTTAAACTTTAGCGTAAAGAGCGAGGTATTGAGGAGGGGACAGCCCCTTTCATATACGGAATGATTTTATGTTCGTTTTAAGTTTTAATGTCGCTCCTTACTTTCCGTTAAAAAAAACTTGTTGTTTTTTTTATTTAATTTCTGAACGTTTTTGAATTAATGCAGCTTTGATTTTGGCTCACCGCCAAATACATGAATAATTAAAACAAAATTTCCATATTAGTTTTACTTTTTTGGCTAAATGGCTTTCTCAAAATTTTGTTCTGACGTAACTTACGAATTAACTAACGTAACGAACTTCTATATTCATATGTTTTATTACGTATATTAGGGAGTTTGTCCCTTAGTCGATACCTTGCTCTTTGTGCTAAAGTTCGAATTTTGCTCGAGTCACAAACCCCTGAATCACCAAGGCCGGTTAATTAGAATAGATAGCTTTTTCAAGATAGCTACTAAAAAAAACTTTAGCGAAACAGGCGAGGTATTGACTAGGGGGCGAACCCCCTCATATACGTAATAATTTCTGTTTGTTTTAAGTTTTAATGTTGCTCCTTACTTTCAGTTGAAAAACTTTTTTTTGTTTTAATTTCTGATCGTTTTTTAAATAATGCTGGGAAATCCGGCGTCCCCTTCATAGAAATGTCCCTTCCCTCAAGGAAACATCCTTCATGGAAGGATCCTCGCCCGTAAACTCCTCCTCCAACACCCCCCCACCCCATCAGAAAAAAAATCCCTCCTGAAACGTCTTTATACTTCCCATTAACCAATACTATATGTAAACAATGGGCAAAGTTCATAACTTCCAGCCCTTCCCCCGGGAACTATGGGGATTAAGTAATCCTCAAAGACGTATTTATTAGATTTTCGACTATGTTGAACAAAATGGCCATCTCGAAATTTTGATTGGGTGACTTTGGGAAAAAAATGAGCGTGGGAGGGGGCTAAGTTGCCCTCCAATTTTTTGGTCACTTAAAAAGGGCACTAGAACTTTTAATTTCCATTCAAATGAGCCCTCTTACGATATTCTAGGACTACTGGATCGATACGATCACCCGTGGGGAAATAAAAAAAAAAAAACAACAAAAAA
Source organism: Artemia sinica (assembly GCA_027921565.1). Classification (NCBI taxonomy): domain Eukaryota; kingdom Metazoa; phylum Arthropoda; class Branchiopoda; order Anostraca; family Artemiidae; genus Artemia; species Artemia sinica. The sequence continues at coordinate 3,707,522 of CM051271.1, read as the reverse complement.
GCAAAAACAAATTAGCACGCATCCGTGATCTTTCTTCTGACAAAAAATACAAAATTCCACATTTTTGCAGATAGGAGCTTGAAACTTCCGCTGTAGGGTTTTCTGATACGCTAAATCCGGTGGTGTGGTTTTCATTAAAGTTATATGACTTTTTGGGGGTGTTTCCCCTTTTACGAAATAAGGCAAATTTTCTGAGGCGCGTAACTTTTGATTGGTAAAACTAAACCTAATGAAACTTATATATTTTAAATCAGCATAAAAATCTAATTCTATTGATGTATCTATGTGTATCAAAATTCCGGTTTTAGAGTATCGGTTACTATTGCGCCGGGTCGCTCCTTACTTACAGTTCGTTACCACCACAGTTTATAGAATTATCCAGTAAGTTTATCGCAGATCATTTCTGGTCTTCGTTCTCGGTGCGAACAAAAAGCTCCTCCCACTTATTTCTGCATTAGCGGGAATGCGGGTTAGTCTGTTTCCGATTGTTTCCAACGAAGTGCATTATTCGTAATAGCGGGTTTCCACTAGTTTCCGATTAGATCACAATCTGACTTGTCTACCCATGAAAAGATCTGACTTCGCTTATGTTTATATCTGCAAAAACGTTCTCCGGAGCACTCGCATCCTGGTCCGGGTTTTTATAATCGGTGAGATAGAGAATGATCATACTTGATAATTATATAAACTGTGGTTACCACGAACTGTTTGAAACTGTGAGATGCAATCTTTAGGTGTGAACGGGGAGAAATACTTAGCTCATATGTAAGATAATTTTCAAGCTCTAGTAACGCTGAAAATCAATTCTAGCGTGTTTAAATATAGAACTATTTTTTAGTTCTAAAATATTATTTTAGAATTAATATTATGTTCTAATATTTTTAGAATATCTTTTAGAATATCTTAGGAATATCTTTTAGAATAAAATATTAAATTAGAATAAATATTATGTTCTAATATTTTTTAGAATATCTTTTAGAATATCTTAGGAATATCTTTTAGAATAAATATTATGTTCTAAAATTTATTTTAGAACTATTTTAGAAATTTTTACGGAACTATTTTAGGCCCTGAGATGAATTTATTGAGCAATTAAACTCACAAAAAGAGTACTTCGCTAAAATAAATCGACTATAAACTACCAGGACAAAACAAATGAATGAGAAAAAAAAGACAACTATTTATATCATTTCAGAATTTAAATACATAAAAATTGTTTAGAATCACTTTTTTTCGGATGGACAAATCAAGCGTTTGCTAGTTATTCAAGTTTTTATTTCAAAAGACGAGGCCCAAATTTCGAAAAAAACCTAAAAATTTAAATTTTATGGGCCTCGCCCACGAGTAGAGGATCAGTTTCCTATATGCTGAAACGATCCATTTTTTTTTTTTTTTTTTACTCCGGTAAAATTCGCGTTTTGAATTTACGCTTTTTGATCCAACGGTTTTAGAATTAAATAATAAAAAACAGGTTTTTTCAACTGAAAGTAAGGAACAACATTAAAACCTAAAACGAACAGACATTTTTACTTATATGAGGGGTTGTCCCCTCCTCAGTACCTCGCTCTTTACGCTAAAGTTTGACTTTTTGTTCCAATTATTTAAGAATAGCTCCTGATACACAAGGACCGTTTAAATAGAATTCTAAGCTTTTTAAAAATTCAAAAATCACTTTAGCGTAAAGAGTGAGGTACTGAGGAAGGGGCAACCCCTCATATACGTAATAATTTCTGTTCATTTTAGGTTTTAATGTTGCTCCTCACTTTCAGTTGAAAAAACTTGTTTTTAAAAATCTAATTCCTGATAGTTTTTTAATTAATACTGGGAAATCCAGCTCCCCCTCCCATCCTTTCCACACAAAAATCCTCCATGGAAAGAGCCTCCCGCGTAAGCAACCCCACCAGAAATCCCCCCCCCCCGAAAATATCTTTATACTTCCCAATAGCTAATACTATATGTTAGCAATGGGCAAAGTTCATTAATTGCAGTCCTTCCCCCGGAGGCTGTGGGGGGTCAAGTCATCTTCAAAGACATAGTTATTAGATCTTTCACTGAAGAAAAAGGCTATCTCAAAATTTTGATCGGACAATTTTAGGTAAAAAGGGGGTGGGAGGGGGGGTAGCTGCCATCCAATATTTTTGGTCACTTACAAAGGGAACTAAAACTTTTGATTTCCGATCAAATGAGCCCTCTCCCGATCTTCTAGGATCATTGGTTCGATACGATTTCCCCTGAGGAAAAAAAACAATAACAAAAAAACGCGCATCCGTGATCTTGCTTCTGGCAAAGATTCAAAATTCCACATTATTGTACATAGGAGCTTGAAACCTCTACAGTAGGGTTCTCTGATATCCTGAATTTTATGGTGTGATTTTCATTAAGATCGTTTGATTTCTTAGGGGTATTTCCCCCTTTTTTCAAAAATTTAGGCATATTTTCTCAGGCTCGTAACTTTTGATGGGTAACATTAAACTTCATGAATTTTAAAAATTTTGAATAAGCATAAAAATTTGATTCTTTTGATGTATCTATTATTATCAAGACTCTGTTTCTTACAGTTTCGGTTACTATTAAGCCGCATCGCTCCTTACTTACAGTTCGTTACCACGAACTGTACCACCTGCCATTTTATTTGCATTTTAGTGTTTTTTTTTTTAGAATTCTCTTGGAAAGAACGGGCCTGTGGAGGGTTTTGAAGTTCAATATCCCCCTCTTTTTTTTGTGATGCCATCAGGAGGATTCTTCTATCCACCATCTAATGCGGTTATTTTTCAATTGAGGAGTGTAATACTTAAAAAAAGAAGTTTTTTTTCCAAATGCCAATTTTTTTCAAATTTTTCTTGGGAAGAAGAAATCAGTGGATGGTTTTCAGGTTCGATAACCCCTCCCTCTGCTGCTCTGCTCTTATGACGTATTCGAATGGAAATACCACTTAGCGAATATTTTATTTTATAATCTCTTTGTTTCAATGATATATCACGGCTAGGAAATCATAAAACTTAAAAGTCGCATAAATCTAATTTAATGATTCTGCGTTTTTCTTTGATTCAAAGAATGTGTTATAACCGTCTCATAGCTGATATAATAGTAAGAATGCTATTCAGCGTAATACAATGAGATAAAGGTCTGGTAATATTATATGCAAATAATGCATAAAAATGATATGACATGCAAAACATGACTTATTCCTTTAAAAAAAGATTTTTTTTTTAAATAGATTTTAAAAATCCTGCACTATATATATATATATATATATATATATATATATATATATATATATATATATATATATATATATATATATATATATATATATATATATATATATATATATTATATATATATATTATATATATATATATATATATATATATATATATATATATACATATATATATATATATATATATATATATATATATATATATATATATATATATATATATTATATATATATATATATGTATATATATATATATATATATATATATATATATATATACATATATATATATATATATATAATATATATATATATATATATATATATATATATATATATATATATATATATATATATATATATATATATATATAATATATATATATATATATATATATATATATATATATATATATATACATATATATATATATATATATATATATATATATATATATATATATATATATATCTATATATATATATATATATATATATATATATATATATATAATATATATCTATATATATATATATATATATATATATATATATATATATATATATATATATATAATATATATATATATATATATATATATATATATATATATATATATATATATATATACGAGTGCATAGACATATAGGTACTGTTCTAAAATCCGAGAAACACGCCATAAGGGAAGTTTGGTTAATGCCAATGAAATAAAACAAAATATGATAAAACTATAATACTTTAGAAACACAACTTTCCGCTATATATTTGCACGTTAGGCGGGGGGAGGGGGTTGGTTCGGGTAAAGCATTGCATATATTAAATACGTAACCTAACCTAGGTACTTTTTTCCCCCTAACTCCAAAAAATTAAAGTTTAAATATAGTAGCATGTAGAGAGAGGAAAAGATATAACAATAATTGTATTCTTTATTATATCACACTCAAGCTCTGTGAGGCCCATATTTAAAATACTGTAAGCCATTCATAGGTGAAATAATTTTTGAAGGTTACTACTCATTATTATGTGAAGACTTTCTGTGACATTTTGTGGAAATGTTTTTAAATGTGTCTGAAAACATAGAAAAAACAACTTTTTATATAATAATATGATCTATGTAATTTGAGAAATTATAGTCAACTATAATGATAAAATATGATTAATTTTATATAATTTTTGATACAAATATTTTGATGAATATAATTGAACCTGGCAAAGTATCCTCTTCTCTTCTTCTCACCTCTCCTCGTTCCTCTTTCCTCTTCTTTCACCCCTTTTCCTCTTCTCACCTCTTCGTCCTCTCGAAGGGACTTCTTCGTCCCCGTTCTCCTATTTATTTTAATTAAGGGTTCTAAACCCTATGCTTTCTGAAAGCCAAAATATAATTTGTACTTTACTGAAAAAATTTAAATGAATTTACCAAAAAAAATTTGTATTGTCAGTTTAATATGCATATGCTGATATTTATTCCTTAAAATATTAATTAATTTTGTTTTCTTAAAGTTATAAGTGAAAACATTAAAAAAATATTTTTTTTTTTCAGTGAAGTACAGATTATATTTTCTCACTTTTTTTTTTTACTTTTTTTTTCAGATATAGGTACCCCCCTTAGCCAACTCAAATAATCAGATTTCATTTTAACTACAAAATTAGGGAGAATCAAAAATCCAGTTTTTGATGAAAAAGACCCCCAAATGCAGTTATGCAGTTTTGTTGGCAATGGAGGCCAGAAAAAAAGAAGATAAAAAATCGACAAAATAAGCTAAAAATACATGGTATCAAACAATTTGAAAAGGTGTAGCTTCTTTTTGAAGATGCAGTTCTCTTTGGACTTAACACACTATCAACATTTGAATTTTGATAATGGATGTCAAATTCGACTAATCAGATTTGCTAATTTATTTTGACGATTCAGGATGGCAACACTGACGGAAATGTGATACGGTCCTAAAAACTTTATCATTTGCAAGATAACTTAGAAATTGCAGTTTTCAGGCATGAATAGGAAAAAGATTGGTCCAGTGGGGGGGGGGGAGAGAAAACATTCACATTTGATGTACTTGGGACTTCAGACAATTAAGGTTGGGCTCTAGTATCGTTATATTTTACTTTCACTTCATAATTAGCTTAGAAGAACCAGATGCCAGAAAAATAAAAGCCTTTAAGTCTTTTGTCCGTTCTTGAAGTTTTTTCAAGTCAAGCTCTCAAATGAGCTTTGATAGATAAACAGTCAGCCAAAAATACTCCAAGTTTATTGCACCAAAACGCCTGTCAACTAGAGGCTGTTGCATGGCTGCCAAAAACGTCCACTTGCGAAGCCTCAAAATATTTTACTAGACGTACTTAGAAAATATTTTTTGGTGAATTAAACTATGATCACAGGCGACGCCGGGGCGAAGATGCAAGGTTTGGCAGAATGCACGAAGGGGTTACGGACTGGGCCCTCAAAATTCAACATTTTATGGGTAATTTTTTTACTATAGGATTAGAGCAACAGGGAGTTGAAATAGTGCTAAAAAAAAATCATCCTTTCTGCTTAAGATTTTGCAAATATTTGCAAAATCTCCTTTTGCTAAAGTTAAGAAACATTAAAAAAATTGTCATTATTTTCGTTTAAAATGTTATAAAAAGGAACCAATCATGTTTCACTCTCTTTTTGCTGGTTCAAAGCTTGACCTAGCAACAACAGGTAAATACAACAACGGGGTACAAAGGTGGGGTTATATGGCTTTCCTTTCTGATTTACGCGTAGGGAGTAATTGACTAAGGGAAAAAAAAATTCACAGTTGACGACACAAAGATAAACTAATAAAACTAAAGCACGGTCTTTAGCACAGAAATAATCACTCTTTTTCTCTTTGGTCCCAGGTGAGTCACTCGAGGGGGATTTTTTTTGGGGGAAGGCTCTTAGATTCACCAACAGATTTTGGAAAATACTTTGTTTTTTCTTACTTTCAATGAAAGATACATATATATTCCAAAAATACAGAGAAAGTAAGTTTTATACAATAGTAATCAATAAATAAATCTTACAATAATTACAAGTAATTAACAACAAATATAAATAATAATACAAATATAAGTAATAATTACAAAATATAATAATTACAAAGTAATCAATAAATCTTTTCTCTGTAAGAAAAAACACATGCAACCCAAAGTTCTCGTCTCTTCCGAGAGCATTATTAAAAAAAAGTTTGTGTCTTCAAATTCAGAGACAACTTGATTCAAGAGAGGGTTTTGCTGAAGAAAACTCGAAGGAGCATCTGACTAGAAAAGTTCAATCCTTTTAATGATGGTTTAAATAAATCATGCGATCTTGATATATTTGGAATTTGTCCTATTAATTCTTACGTCTTTTATATAATTCACCTTTTTTTTGCTTCTGGCAAATTCCCCCCCTCCCCCCAAAAAAATTAAAAATATGTAGGCTGTATATGCGGTATTGTTTTTTTTTCAAGTGACGCTTTAAGACTAAAAACTTGACAATAAAATATTACTGGAAAATCAAAAATCAGGAATCCTAAATTTCGAATTTAAACAACACCCCAGCTTTAATTTAATTTATATAAAGCATAGGCAGCGCATTGCGCTGCCTAACTAAAGAACGATGTTGCCACAATGTATTATTATTCTTTTTTTTGTTTCTTGGTCTTAGACCAAGGCACTTCGTATCGAAGGAGTTGTCGTAGAAACTTCGAAAAGGAATCATTCGATTGGGAATTGGAGTGACTTGTGCCCTTTTCAATAGTCGAAAGTGATTGGAAGGCAACTAACACCCCTTCCACGCCCACCATTTATCCAAACACATCCAATCAAAATTTTGAGATTGCCCTTTTTCTTCAACGTTGTTGAAAATTCTGGAAGTTAGGTCTTTGAGGATGATAACCCCTTCAGAGCCCTCAGGGCAATGGTTATAAGTTATACCCTGTGGCATATAAGGTTTTTATTGAAAGCTTTGTCGTAGAAACTTGAAATGGGCGCATTTGATTGGAAATTCAAACGGCTAGTGCCCTTTTTAATAGTTGAAAGTGATTGGAGGGCAACTAACCCCCCTCTCATGCCCACTTTTTCCCCAAACACATACAATAAAAATTTTTAGATAGCCATTTTGTTCAACTGCGTTGAACAAAATGGCTGTCTAAATGGCCTTTTGGGCGAAATGTTCGCCCAAAAGCTTAATAACTTTGCTATTTTTGAAGTGTTCGAAGTTTGGTAAAACTTCTGCAAGTGCGGCAGCGATTAGCTCCTTAAACTGGTAAGACTGAGAATGCCTTCAGAGATTCCAAGCCAAAAACAACTGATTGTAAGCTACCTCGGAATCGGTATTCGGATGCTACTACGTTTGCTACTCGAAGTTCTGAATAATTTTGACCTGACTGTTCTTGACATTTTGAAGAAGAATCCCCTTAAAATCACCAAAATGTATCGAACAACCAAAGGAAGAGAACCCGTAAATTGGTGATAAATCGCTGGAGTTGAAATGAGTTGGTTAGAGCTAAGATCTCTTTGGCATAAAATTTTTTAGTATACAAATATATTGAGGGGGATCCACTGATTGTAGAAAGGAATGAAAATAAATAAATATGTTCAATTTAGTACTCTAAAGAAAGTTGGAGAGGTCACTACTGCTCCTACTAACTACTCAATCTGCCCTAGGTCTGCCCAGCTTCCGGGCTTCATCTCCATCCTTCTCTATTTAAAGCTTAGCTCTTTAATCTCTCGCATTGCCACTACTTTTAAATATTTATTGTTATCTTTTTGTTATTATTATTGTTTTTATTATATATATATTATTTATTATTATTTATTGTTACCCATTAAGAGGATGTCATGTTTATCCTTTGGCCCATGCTGAATTGCTAAAATAATGATATTTGACCTACCAAGTGAGAAGATCAATTCTATTTGTTTGTATTATGTTTCAGGTAATTTAAAAAAAAAAAAAAAAAAAAAAAAAAACTGACATAGGTTTTATGTCAGATGTTTGGAAGGAATAAGTCATTACGTGTCAGAGAATATTTTGGCTTCTGAACTGTTATATATCTGTGATTTAGAGTTGAAGTTTAGTTTTCGATACCTTAGTGATAAATTTTCCGAAATAAAAATTCTCATAAATCACTTAGATGACAAACACTGCATGCCAATATTAGGTGAATGCAATAGATTGTCAAAAAAGAACATTTAGAAATACAGATGTGGGCAAAACAGTTTTGGAAATCAAAACCTTAATTATCCAACTGTCTCTGTGAGTGAGAAAAGGGGATAAAAACCCAAATTGAGCCGACTAAAACTTCTAAGAATCGTGGGGAATCGAATAATATACACGGTATCTTAACATCATAGTATCTTATAATAAGATAGCTCATATTATCATTATTTTGGAAATAGCTCATTATTTGAGTCAAGAAAATATCTATAGCATTACTATACCATCACATTACATAATATTACATTATATTTAATTATATTACATTGTAATATAATACATTATTACATTATAATGTAATATACATTATATTACATTAATTATATAATATTACATTATATATTACAATTATTACATTATTATACACATTTTTTAGTATATTTAGTATATTATACAAATTTATTATGTATACTAATTATATTACATTATATTACATTGTTATATTTTAGAATGAATTAGTTTGTATTTTGTTTTTGGTGAGGTGGTTTTCTCTGGGGCTGAGAGCAGCAGGATAATTATTTAGCTTATTGGAAAATGAAAGGTAAAGTTGTGTCTGGAAGCAGGAGCAGAGACCAATCTGCGTATTATGTTAAAATGTAAATATTTGATTCTCGGTGTCCAAGAATGAGCTGAGTATTTTGATTATGTGAGATTTATGTTTTATTTTTATTATTTCATAAACCCATTGAACTCGAAGACAAAATTGGTTTAAGTTAAAACTATATGGTTTAAGTTAAAAATAGCTCATTATTTTGAGTTAAGAAAATAACTATATCTATACATTACTTTATTATCACATTACATAATATTACTATATTGTCACATTACATAACATTATTATAACATTACATTATATTTACTGTAACATTACTGTATTTTAGAATGGATTAGTTTGTATTTAATTTTTTTTGGTGGGGTCGTTTTCCCTGGGGCTGAGAGCAGGAAGTTATGTTGGCTTTTTCCAAAATGGGAGGTAAGTTTGTGTCTAAAAGCAGGAGGAGTGACCGCTCTTACGTTATTTATGTTACGTAATTACGTTATTTACGTTAAAACGTAAATATTTTGATTCTTGGTGTCCAGGAAAAAGCCGAGTATTTTGATTATGTGAGATTTATGTTTTATCATTAGGCTATATTGTATTATATTTTATTGCAAAAGAACTTGAATTACCGCAGATGATGTTGAAAACTAAACGTTTTCTTCCTTTTTGACATTTTTTCCTCGAGTCTTTATTTTTCAGAGTACATGAGTGACAAAAGAAAGAAAGAGAGAAACAGGGGGGGGGGGGGGGTAAAGAGATACAGAGAGAGACGGGACATGACTGAATCTATAAGAGCAAAATGCAGGGGGGGGTTTCCCTCTCTTACCAATATGTCCATTTATGACAGTTATTCGTTAGTACGAACCAAAAGTTCTCAGTTATTTTTCTTTTAATTCTTAGGTTCGCGGCACCAGGTGTATTATTTATTGAGAAAAGACTCATATATAAAAATTCTAAAAGTTAAAAGCAAAATAAGATAAAAGTCTTCCAATGGACAGAGCTAAAAACATGTGTCTTGAGATATTCCATGGGGGTGGGGATTTAATATCTCTATGTCTCAATGGTCTTTTTTATGTTTTTTTTTTACAAAACTAATTCCAATTATTACTCTTCCAATATTATTAATCCGATATATATATCCAATAATAAATATTACTAATTCCAATTATTCTTTTTACTATTGTTCGTAGCTTCTTTTTTTCATAACTAATGTAAATTTTTATTATTTATTACTTTTGTTTTTATTGTTTACTTGTTATTGTTATTACCTTTCTTTTGTTATTCTAGTCATTTTTATCACTCATTTAAATTTATGCATTTCCATTTATTCTGTGGAAGCTGATTAATTCGATTTGGGTCCTTTTCAGACTAGTCCTGGACCTGAATGCAGCAAAAAACATGATGAAAATGTCCCATTGTCCTGCCTGTAATGGTTTGCCCGATCTACGACCTTGTGACGGCTACTGTGTTGGAGTTATCAGTGCATGCTTAGACTTCCACGGAGAGCTCGCTCAGGAATGGGAAAATTATATTGGTGATTTGTTTATTTATCATTTGAATTCGTTTCTTCTCCATAAGTTTTTCCAGCTGTCAACGCCATCTCTTTTTCTGTTAGCATAAAGCGGTAGAATTTATAAATATTATCATTACGTGGGAAACAAACTATAGTACCTTTTTTCTTTACCGAACTAATTGCTGCGTTTCACATTCAGATCACATTTACTCTTGTTGTTATCAAGTATTTATGATTGTTAAACAAGTATTTTCCGTGAAAAAATAGGTCTATGCTAATGGTCAGCGAAATATAATGCAATATAACATAATATTATATAATGCAATACAATATAAACATATAATATATACTATTTGTATTTAAAGTATTTAAAAATACAAACTATAGCATTTATAAATATAAATACTATTTTTTAAAATATAAAACATAATATAATGCAATACAAAAAGCAATAAGAACTAAATCTTTCTAAAACTCTTAGATAAAAATGATGAACCTTCCCCTCCCCCGAAAAGAATATTGAATAGAACTTTTGCTTCATCACCTCATAGAGGTTCAACATTAACACAAAGAAAGAACAATAAGTCAACAATTGTGTCTAGATTAACCAGATAAATAGTGTGAACTAGAAGTATTCACACCATTAAATAGAAGATAAATAGATTAATAGTGTGAACTAGAAGATAAATAGTGTGAACTAGAAGTATTCACACCATTAAATAGAAGATAAATAGATAAATAGTGTGAACTAGAAGATAAATAGTGTGAACTCAGAAACAGTGTGAACTAGAAGTGTAGTATGCACATGCACCTTAAAATAATAATAATAAAAAAGAACTATAAAAAATAATAAAAAAAAATAATAATAAAATATATAAAAATAATAATAAAAAATAATAAAAGTAGAAAAATTTTCTTGACTATAAGTCTGATCTTGTTTAAGTTTAATCGGTCTAAATCAGCTGAATAAGTTATTTTGAAATCATTTATGCTATACGTTGAAGCTTTTTAAATTATAAAAAAATGTTTCTCTTTATGTTTAGGATAAAAGCATAAATATTAATTTCGAGAGCCGGCCTCTTTCCACTGCCATTCCCCCTGGAATCCCAATTCTTTCCGAATCTCTGAGTATTTACTAAAGGATTTATTCCCCCCCCCCCTAAAAAAGAAGTCTCTGTTAACGTTTCTGCCTTGAATAAACACACAATGGGCCATTCACTAGACATCACCGTTTGGTTTTGCACCTCCAGTATAAATCTTTACAGCTAGAAAAAAAAAAATTAAAAAGTAGTAAAATTTAAAAAAGTAAAAAATTTAAAAAGTAGTAAATTTTTTTTAGAGGCTAAAAAAAATTTAAAAAAAGAAAATCTTAAATTCTTAAAAGTAGGTTGTCTGGGCATGACGGTTTTGCAGACCTGCGGAAAATTGGATAAAAAATTTTTGACATGCGAAAATTTTTCAGGACTTACGAAGAAACTGATAACGAGAAGAAAAATATAAACAAAATTCTAGACGAAACCGAATGAGGACACTGCTAGTAAATAAACGAAAAAAAAAGCAAATACCTCGTCTAAGACCTCCGCTTAGAGCTAAAAAAAACAACAACTATAAACTAAACTATAAACTGAAAGAAAAAACTAACCGTATAAACTAAACTATTAAAAACAAAAACTATGCTAAAATTAAAAAAAAATAATCTAAAAAAAACTATAAAGTAAAAACTAAGCACAAATAAAAGACCGTTTGAAAATTGGATTGGGCGTAATTTCTTTCCCTGGCGATTGATGCAGCATGTCTGCTAATCGCACTTAGACGATTTATTGATGGTTGTTTATAATTGGAAGGAAAGTGTGCTGAATCTCTTTATTACAAGTATCATGAGTGGATTCAACCGTGGGGGAGGGGAGGGTTTTTATTGAAAAATGACTTTTTTTTGTTGGAAAAGTTGAAAAACGACAAATCCTTCTTAGATACTGAAAAATACGTCTCCCTCCATAGATTTCATGGATTCACACCACTGTCATTTAACAGGGATTCTAAAAATACCACCAGTATCTCTGTTTACCGAGTTATTCCCTTAGTTGTCTCTGTTTTCTCTTAATTAGAACCTATTTACAGTTCTGAAATCTAAAGGGGTTTTATTTTATATAAATATAATAGATACTAATTATAATAGAAAAAAAATAATAGAAACTAATTAACTCGATATTTTTGGGCGTTAGATATTTTTTGGGGGCTGTAATGTCTGCATGGGTATAAAGGATGGGTTAAAAAGGGTATATTGGGGGTACAAAGGATGCATGGGTATAAAGGCTTTTAGCATATCAAAACAGCAAAATGACTGGAACAATTCTATAAAAAGACGTGGTGAAAATAAACAGAATTTCCTGAGATTTTAAGGGCTATGCCCCGATTTTAAAGAGAAAGTTCTTCCTCGGGTTAAATTACGAAAATAACTTAAATTAGAGTCCGGTCTGTTCTCCGTTTTATGTACACGGCCGGGTTTAATCTGTACCAGTATACAATTCAGTGTCAAACGAAAAGGCAAGTGTCACACAAAAAACTCCAATTATGAGAAATAAATGGTAAAACTCTAGAAAAGTTTTTTTTACTCAAAAAGTTGTTCAGTTACGGTAAAAGATTTGCATCTTGGATACAAGTGGTTTTGTAAATCGAAGTGCTCGCTAAAACCCCATCTATTATATACCATTAAAAAGCCTGTGCTCGCTAAAACCCCATCGATTATATACCATTAAAAAGCCATAAATTTAAGCTGTAACAGCCCATTTCATAGAGAGCCCCCTATAAAGTAGGGGTTCTGAGAAAAAGGCTTTCAAAGCACCAAGAGCAGTAAAATGGAACTTGATGGATAGAATTGGATAAAGGGAAACTTACACAACTCTAAATATAATTTTTATTTTAATTTAATTCAGTCTTAATAAGAACGACTTTCGTATGCAATTTTCGGTAGTACCAGGCGCGTAATAATAATAAAAAAATGTGAGTGAAAAATTAACTAAGAATTGGCTAAAGACATATGGTGTCAGGGCCACACCCAGAGTTTTTGTCCCGGGATTTTTTTTGGCAATGGGGCTACCAAAAAAAAAACTTTACAAAACCCAACAAAAATTTGTTCACATGCTTTTTTGTTAGTTTAATACACAGTTTATAGAATTAGCAGTATGATCAATCTCTATCTCTCCCATTATAAAAACCCGGACAGGGGTGCGAGTGCTCCGGAGAACGTTTTTGCAGATAGAAACATAGGCGTTATCAGATCTTTTCGCGGGTAGACAAGTCAGATTTCTCTTGGACACGAAACAAGTGGAAACCCGCTATTACGAATAATGCACTTGGTAACCATTTCTCAGTGATTGACGATAACAGACTAATCCGCTAAGGCAGAAACAAGTGGGAGGAGCTTTTTGTTCGCACCGAGACCGAAGACCAGAAAATATCTGCGATAAGCTTACTGTCTATAAACTGTGGTTTAATACGAGTTGGGCAAAACATTACTAAACTTTCATGATGATTTTCGTCGCATTTCGGGAACTGAAATATAATTTTCATCACCTCCAAGGCATTTTCCAGTATTGATTCAGAGTTCAAATTGAATGCACCTGTCTTAAATTGTATATTTTATTAACCAGTAAGGTTTCAGTAAATTCTAATCAGGTGCAGCTAGGTGCAGCTAGGCAATCAGGTTCAGTAAATTCTAATCAGTGAAGCTAGTTTAGATTTTGCAATATTTGTCAAAGGATAATTTTTCCGAGTGAAATGCCTAGCGCCTCAAGACCACCTGAGTTAACCTAATTAAAGGATTATTGACACCGGGTACGGAGGGTTGACACAGGTCACCCCCCCCCCTGGATGCCTGGGCACCAATCCGCTTACGAAGGTGTAACTTTCTTTTGAAGGTCTTTTTGAATCAACAGATAATTTTTAGGGAAGAAAATCATCTTCAAATTTAACTAAAACTAATTATTTTTGTATATTTATTTTCGCAATTCAACGTGTTGACACAGAGAAAAAGGTACCAGGGCCGTATCCAGGGGGGGGTGGGGGGGTGTTACCCGGTTTGAACCCCCCCCCCCCCCGAAACGTTTGTCTGACTCGTAAAAAACGTAACAAAAACGGATATAAACAAATTTTGTATGCGTTTTTTTTTAGTTTTTTTTTCGTGTAACCCCCCCCCCCCCCGAATTTTTTTTCGGTAAAACCCCCTCCGAAAAATATCCTGCTTGCGGCCTTGAAAGATACTGTCCTAAAAAACTCCATAATTCTGTAATAGCCGAAAGACTAGTCTATGTAAGTTGTGGTTTTCAGACATGAGCGTGTTCCAAGCGGTGTTTCTAACTACCAAGAGCGGATCCAGGATTTTTTTTTTTGGGGGGGGGGGGGTTACTAATTTTCGACTAATTTTACTAATTTTTACTCGGTCAATTTTTCTTTTTTTTTTGGGGGGGGGGTCAAATTACGTACCCCCCCCCCTCCCCTGGATACGGTCTTGCTAACTAATCTCACTAAATAGCCTAAAATTGTTCCCCTTGTCTTCTATATTATTTGATTTCTAAACTCACCAGTGTCATATCCAACTGCTCTGGAAAAGTTCCTATAGAATTCTTGTTCCAGAGTCTATCAACGTAGTATCAACCCAGAAGGTAGTTACCCTTCTTAAATTCTGCTTTAGATTAACTTTATACACTACTAGATAGGGATATTTAATTTTAATTTGTCTTATGATTTGTAACAACTGCACTGACTACTCTATCCATACTATAAACCAAATAATAAGATCTAACAAATAAATTCTTCCACTTTCAGATTTTCAGTTACTATTAGCCCAAGTCACTCCCTAAATATAGCTTGTTACCACGAATTGTTCGAAACGAATCTGTGAATAATTGGTAATTTATTAATTTAGGGGCTATCTTCAAATTTCTGTTCAAGAGGCGAATCCGGTTATCAGCAACATATCTAAAAGATGTATCACAGGCTTAGTTTGATTTTTCTGTTCATAAGTTGTTCAAAACAGGGGCGTAATTCGCTATGGGGTAGGGAGGGAAGCAACTACCCCTACCAGACCTCGGTTTGTTCCGGTTTGTGGGGGGAGGGGGGTAAAGTATAGCGGGTCCGCATGCCTAATGTCTTAGGTACAATTATTCTGCATTTTATGTAGTAAGAATTGTTTTCTAACTTCACACTGTTCAAATACTTTACCCCCCCCCCCTTTAAGAGTCAAAAGAAATCCGAGGGCAACTAGCCTTCCCTAATCCTTTTCCCCCAAACCCATCCGATGCAAATTTTGAGATAGTCATTTTTTTAAACTGTTCAAACATCAGATAATAAAAACTCAGGGGTCGACACAACCCACCAGAGCCCGGGGGCTAGTCGGACCTGTCTTAGGTCCTGAGATGGGTCCGGTTGTAAAATTACCGATTGGTAAAATAAGGTACTACCTAGGAAATACAGGGTAAAATTGAGGTTTTAGAATTGCCCTGTAGCTACAAGGCCAGTTGAGGATTACTTTGTAAGCATCACTTACAGATTTTAGTTAATTTGTTTAATGATTCCAATTTTCCTGGGCTTAAAAATGTAATGCCCCTTCATCTAGGGTTTCATCAATTAACTGTCTAGTTTACCCCTTTGGTAATTTTGTGCCTAGAGTAATACCTCAGCAATTGGCCAGTGCCTGATATTGGCCATCCATTTTGTAAATAAAAAAAAAAAAAAAAAATCAATTTTACCATTACTTGGGAGTAAAATCACATTAGTCATTTTTTTTTTCAACATTTAAACCTAAGAAATGTTACCCTAACAGCCTTGCATATTTAAATAGCCGTATTCAGCCACATTCCCCCCCCCCCCTGCCACCCCCAAACGACGCCACTTCCGGAGGGTGGAAAAAGTTATATTTTGATGTCGATAGTACTTTAGGATTTTTAATGTTTATCCTCAATAAAGTTTGAAATACTCCAGCAGTGACAATTGTATTTAGGGGATAAATACACGGATGCTACGCAACGGTGTAATTACAAATATAATGGTATAGTTATTGGGGTAAACTTGTCTTAGTTTCTAGAGGATAACTAGGTTCAGGACCGTATCCAGGGGGGGGGTACCCGGTTTGAATCCCTCTCCCCCGGAATGTTTGCCTGACTCGTAAAAACGTAACAGAAACGGATATAAACAAATTGTGTATGCGTTTTTTAGTTTTTTTTTGTGTAAACCACCCCCCCCCCCCCGAAATTTGTTTTGAGTAAAACCCCCTCTGAAAAAAAAATCCTGGGTACGGCCTTGACTAGGTTACAGAGAAAAATGCGTGTGAATTATACGTTTGATCAGAATCTTGATCCGGCAAAGCAGGACTACCTCTCATCTTGGTTTAAAGACCTATATGAGTTGTAGTTCTGACTTGCCCTAAGCTATGTACCCCACCTAAGTTCAGAATTTACTCCTTAATTTTTGGACCGATTTGACGTTTTCCTTATCTTATATTCTTTTACTTGCTTTGAGCTGCTTGCGAATCTCTTCGAGGTTTAAGTGGTCTGTAATCAAGTTGTATTGACTTGGTTTCCTAGGATTCACCCCCTCAATCCTTAATAAGTAAGTACTAGAAAGCTTTTGAGTCTGAGGAGACAGAAAATAGGATAAAGTAGTGATAAATTATGTGAAGGATCCCCTAATCTGTCTGGCTTATCCCCTATTTTATTTTACATAGGCTTTTATGTGGACTTTTATATGGAATAAGCAGAGGTATGGGTAGGCTCTTCAGCACACTTGGGCAATGCCAGCTTTTGCTCTATACTCCTTTCAAAAAAGCCTCGAGGATAAAAAAAACAAACAATTATATATATGGTGCCCCAACAGTTCCTGCGTGCTAGGACAGGTCTACCCCCTCCCCTCTCCTCCTAGGCACACCACTGAATTAAGACCGTTAAAGTAGGCTGCTAATTGTCCCTGTAAGAAGACCCAGAAACTGAAGCGTTGATTCGACGCCCTAACAATGGCGTTGGAAGATATGCATTATTTATGTAATCATCTAGACTTTTATGCTGAGTAAACTTGAATTGAATTTGAATTGGATTAAACTTTATTAAAAAAAAACACAATTTAATCATTTGACAAGTACCCTTTCAAGAAGAAACAAGGCTCAAACCCTTACTTTTTCTTTCTCTAGACCCTAAGGTCGTTTCATGCAAAGGCGAGCACTTGAGGATGGTTTAGAAGCGTTAACTAGATTTCAGGAGGGGATCTCTGAGGGTCTGAGCTTCTGCTTTGACAGAACAAAAAGCATTTTACAAAATGATTGTTAAACTGAAATTCATCGTTTAAATTCTCAAACATTATACATCCTGTCGATTTGTTCCTGTTTATTCGTTGATTCACAAGATACTTCAGTTTTTTCGTAAATACTGTGTATCCTCTGTAAAGCAAAGCTCATTTGAATTACCTTCAGGGGCGGATCCAGGATTTTTTTTAGGGGGGCGCAATATATGTTGATTCGATAAAAAAAATTCGGATTTGCGCAAAATAGGTTGATGCGATAAACTTGCATTAGGAGCAACTTTAATTACGTAAACTTGAGTTAAGTAAGTAAATTACACTACTTTAGACTACGCAAGGGGGGGCACGCACTCCAAACCATTTTCCTAAACGGGTATATTGGAGTGTTTTGGTTTATATAGAACTATACTTCTTTGTCGGGAAGGGGGAAGGGTAGAGATTGAAACTTTCTTTGGTGTGTGTGGGGGGGGGGGTAAACATTAGCAATTATAATGGGTTTAATCTAAAGAAATCCCCTTCTTTCCTCTCAATTAATGGGAACTATTTTCCCTGTACTTTTATTTTCATTAATCCATTAATGATATTGGTGGCCATTGGTGGCCATTGGTGGCCACATTTCCGATGGTTTGGTAAAAGTTTCAGAAACATTAATTAGAGGTGCTCTGTTTTCGGCAGAAGGGTTGAGCAACTGCAACCAAGTTAAACGACCGGCACAGTTTTCAACGTCTTTCTTGAAGGTTTATGGAGCTTTTTAGTCTAGCAGTACTTCAACTTTCTTTTTTAGTCGGGTGAAAATGGAGTGGATAAAATATTTTTAGGAGCATTGGGGGGGGGGGGGGGGAGTGGCTAACTAAAAGAACGTTTTTCGTCTACTTTATCGGAACTTTGTGTCCGTATTTTCTATTGATACCTTATTAATACTGGATCATTCCATTTCAGATGCTTTAGTAAAAGTTATTAATATTGGTTATTCTTATGTATTGGTTATCAAGTTATTAATATTATACCATCTACTTTATATATTCACTTTCCTAGGGTACCTGAATTGGTAAGTTGGTTGCCCGACTTTAAGTACCGATTTTAAGTAACTTAGAAGTCGGTATACCAACTTACCAATTCAGGTCTTAAGCATCTGAAATTAGTAAGTTGGTATCCCGACTTTAAGTACCGATTTTAAGTAACTTAGAAGTCGGTATACCAACTTACCAATTCAGGTCTTAAGCATCTGAAATTGGTAAGTTGGTATCCCGACTTTAAGTACCGATTTTAAGTAACTTAGAAGTCGGTATACCCACTTACCAATTTAGGTCTTAAGCATCTGAAATTGGTAAGTTGGTATCCCGACTTTAAGTACCGATTTTAAGTAACTTAGAAGTCGGTATACCAACTTACCAATTCAGGTCTTACGCATCTGAAATTAGTAAGTTGGTATCCCGACTTTAAGTACCGATTTTAAGTAACTTAGAAGTCGGTATACCAACTTACCAATTCAGGTCTTAAGCATCTGAAATTGGTAAGTTGGTATCCCGACGATATTAATTAATATTGGTTATTAGTTATTAATATTGATAACTTTAGTAAAAGTTATCAATATTAATACCTTATTAATATTGGATCATTCCATTTCAGATGCTTTAGTAAAAGTTTCAGAGAGATTAATTGGACCCTTTAATATTGAGCAAGTAGTGGATCCCATTCATATTAAGATATCTGAAGCTGTTATGAACTTCCAGGAAAAGGGGATGGATATTACTCAAAAGGTAAATATTTGTTTTTCAACAAGAGTCTTAATACCTTAATAATCAGCTAAGAGCGGATTATTCCTTTGAGAATTCGGGAGGTATTCGATTCCTTAGTCAAATATCTTCATTGGCAATGTATTTGAGTTATCAGTGCATTGATAATTCAACTTCATTATCAATGCATTGACAACTTTATTGTCAATGTATTTGAAGTGCATTGATAACTTCATTGTCAATGTATTTGAGTTATCAGTGCATTTAGGGGAAACCTTAAATTCTTAAAAGTGGTTTATCTTGGCACGACAATTTTGCGGACGTACGAAGAAACGGACAACGAGAAATAAAATATGAAGAAAACAAATAGACAAAACTAAATGAGGATCACAAAAAAACTAAAAAATAAACAAATAAACGAAACGAATAAAAAAAAACAAATAAATAAACAAAGAAGATTCTTCGTCAAAGACCTCCGCTTAACCGTCTTAAGTTCTAAAAAAAATTACAAGTTAAATTATATATATATATATATATATATATATATATATATATATATATATATATATATATATATATATATATATATATATATATATATATACATATATACATATATATATATATATATATATATACTAAATGAGGATCACAAAAAAACTAAAAAATAAACAAATAAACGAAACGAATAAAAAAAACAAATAAATAAACAAAGAAGATTCTTCGTCAAAGACCTCCGCTTAACCGTCTTAAGTTCTAAAAAAAATTACAAGTTAAATTATATATAATATATATATATATTATATATATATATATATATATATATATATATAATATATATATATATATATATATATATATATATATATATATATATATATATAAAAGAAAAACAAATAAGTGAAAAAACCAACTGTAAAATAAACAAAAAAATTAAAGCTATACTAGAAAAAAAAAACTGAAACTCTACTAAAAAAGAAGCAACTAAAACTACATTAAAACGAAAAACTAGCTTTTCTTAGTAACCTTAATGGAAGAGAGAAAGCGACTTAAAAACAAAACACAGAGAAAAGACCATTTCGAAATTGTCTTGGGCACGAATTCCCTCCCTGTCGATTGAAGCAGCCTGGCTGCTGATTGAATTTGTATTATTACAATTTGTGTATAATTTTATTAGAGTCTCATCAGTGGCTTCGAATGGGGAGTGGGGGGGACTGTCTCCCCTAGGGGTTTCCAGTTCGCTGTAATCGGTCCTGGTTCATTGTGATAGGCTCGTCCATAGCCAATAGGTTGTGCAAAAGAGAGATTTTATGAACTTATAAATAATTAAATTATAAAAATTAATTTTTTTAAATGAATTTTTGAAAAATGAATGTAAAGATAACAAAGTTTGTATAGTCATATTAATTTTAGCATATACTTACATATTAAGATATTTTACATTTCGGATATTTTGAGAAAAAAAATTAACTTGCTTGATCAGATGGCCGAACCACGGTATGTCTTTTGTACCTTATTCTATGCAAAAAGCTAGGAAAATAACGAAAATACAGACGACATATGAGCCAATATGAATAGCTGCTAGGACCTATCCAGGAGGAAGTTTACCCGGCTTGAACCCCTCCCCCCACTAGAAAGTTTTGTTTGACTCGTAAAGAAAGTAACAAAATACATATAAAAATTTTTTTGCTGCGTTTTGTTTTTCTTATAACAACTGTAGGTTATTGTAGGTGTGGATTGTGGTTTTCATAGTGTGGTTTTCATCTCTGTTTCTTATTATGACTACAAAGAGGAAAATTAAGCTACAAAGAGGAAAGCAAGAGGCAATAATTCAGAGTTTTGCTTGACAATCAGAAGTTCGATAAACCTTAAAACGGCACTAATGTTGGTAGTGGCGCAGCCATTGTAGGTGTGGCTTGTGGTTTTCGTATTGTGGTTTTCATCTCTTTTTCTTATTATGACTACAAAGGGGAAAAGAACTAATGTCGGTTGTGGCGCAGCCATTGTAGGTGTGGATTGTGGTTTTCATAGTGTGGTTTTGATCTCTGTTTCTTCTTATGACTACAAAAAGGAAAATTAAACTACAAAGAGGAAAATAACTAATGTCGGTAGTGGCGCAGCCATTGCAGGTGTGGCTTGTGGTTTTCGTAGTGTGGTTTTCATCTCTTTTTCTTATTATGACTACAAAGAGGAAAATTAAGCTACAAAGAGGAAAGCAAGAGGCAATAATTCAGAGTTTTGCTTGACAATCAGAAGTTCGATAAACCTTAAAACGGCACTAATGTTGGTAGTGGCGCAGCCATTGTAGGTGTGGCTTGTGGTTTTCGTATTGTGGTTTTCATCTCTTTTTCTTATTATGACTACAAAGGGGAAAAGAACTAATGTCGGTAGTGGCGCAGCCATTGTAGGTGTGGCTTGTGGTTTTCGTAGTGTGGTTTTTCATCTCTTTTTCTTATTATGACTATAAAGAGGAAAATTAAACTACAAAGAAGAAAATAACTAATATCGGTAGTGGCGCAGCCATTGCGGGTGTGGCTTGTGATTTTCGTAGTGTGGTTTTCATCTCTTTTTCTTATTATGACTACAAAGGGGAAAAGAACTAATGTCGGTTGTGGCGCAGCCATTGTAGGTGTGGATTGTGGTTTTCATAGTGTGGTTTTGATCTCTGTTTCTTATTATGACTACAAAGAGGAAAATTAAACTACAAAGAGGAAAATAACTAATGTCGGTAGTGGCGCAGCCATTGTAGGTGTGGCTTGTGGTTTTCGTAGTGTGGTTTTCATCTCTTTTTCTTATTATGACTACAAAGAGGAAAATTAAGCTACAAAGAGGAAAGCAAGAGGCAATAATTCAGAGTTTTGCTTGACAATCAGAAGTTCGATAAACCTTAAAACGGCACTAATGTTGGTAGTGGCGCAGCCATTGTAGGTGTGGCTTGTGGTTTTCGTATTGTGGTTTTCATCTCTTTTTCTTATTATGACTACAAAGGGGAAAAGAACTAATGTCGGTAGTGGCGCAGCCATTGTAGGTGTGGCTTGTGGTTTTCGTAGTGTGGTTTTCATCTCTTTTTCTTATTATGACTATAAAGAGGAAAATTAAACTACAAAGAGGAAAATAACTAATGTCGGTAGTGGCGCAGCCATTGTAGGCGTGGCTTGTGATTTTCGTAGTGTGGTTTTCATCTCTTTTTCTTATTATGACTACAAAGAGGAAAAGAACTAATGTCGGGGTAGTGGCGCAGCCATTGTAGGTGTGGCTTGTGGTTTTCATAGTTTGGTCTCCTATATTTAAAAAATAAGGATAATCTTGAAAAATTTTGATACCTGTCATATTATGACTAAGAAAAAGACGCTTTTGTGGTTGGGATTTGGCCAGAAAGGAATTGGACCCTTCCCGAAATTGAATGCTGTTTATTCCCAGTCACGTCGTCAGTCCTAAAGTGAAAGGCCACGCCAATGTTTTCCCAGTCTGAGTCAAATCATGAAAATTCTGGGAAAAGTGCACTTTCCATCAGATAATGGCTTAAAATGATTATTTTTGTTGTTGGGCGCTCGCGATTACTGTGCTAAACTCTTTCCAAAATGAAATTCTGGCTATTCCCTGACAAGTTGGCATCGAAAAAAAGGCCACGTTAATTTTTTTCGAACTGTAAAAAATGAAAAAAATCCTTTAAAATTTTTAGTTTCTATCATGTAATGGACATATTAATGGCCATTGGCAATGGCATGGCAATGGCTATGTAATGGCCATACAGGCGTTTTCATATTTGGGATTCCACCAGAAATGACTTGAACCCGTACTAGTATTAAAGTCTAAGTAGTCTCGATCGAGACGGACCCGAAGTAATAGGTGACGCCGACGTTTTATCAATCAGTGAAAAATCATAAAATTTTTGGAAATAATACTACTTTCTATAATATTGCTTTTCATTATTGGACTCCCGTCAGAAATAAATCGGAGACTTGACGAAATGGAGTTTGAGCCATTATAGCTTATTACGGCAGACTCGAGGGAAAAGGCCATAATCAAGGTCGTATGCAGGGGGGTGTTTGACCCCCCCCCTCCGAAATGTTTGTCAGACTCGTAAAAATGTGATCAAGATGCGGTGATGCGTTTTTAAAGTTTTTTTGGTATGATTTTTTCGTTTTTCAAGTGGTATCTGATGTGGTTCTCAAAACACTTCGAAGTTTCTCTCTTTTCCAAAATGCATTAAGGCAGGGCCAAGAGCCACTCCCAGTGCGCTGCTTATGGGGACTGAGACTATAAATAACGCTTGAAAGAAGCTAACAGATATGTGATCAAATGCCCTTTATTAACATATGACAACATATGAACATATGTTGTAAACTTTATTAACATATGAAACATATGTTTTATGAAAAATGTATGTTAAAAAACTTATTAACATATGAACCCCCAACCATCACTACCACAATATCAGTAAAAAACTTAGTTTTGTGCCCCCTCAGATGCGCACGGGAACAGCCGCCCCCCTTACCCTCCGAAGCTACGCGACAATATAAATGCCTAAAAAACTGTCTTTATAAACAGATCGTTAATAACCGTCAAAAAAACCCGAAAGACATATTTAAGAAGGTTTTCCGCTCAGCTTAGGGGTCAATCAATAAGATCACAGCGTAAATTATAGGCGTAGTCTTAGAAGGGGGCCTATGACTCAGAGCTACTCCCAATGTGCTGCTTAAGGGGTCTGAAGCTCTGTAAACAACTCTTGAAAGAGGGTAAGCGATATGCGATCAAATGTCCTCTAGGATTAAACTCCAACCATTCATAAAATAACCTATAGAAACACAGGGTGATTAGAATTTCCCCTGGGACAGAATGTATATTATTGCCTATATTGGTAATCCGCTTTTCTTCTCTCCTCTAAACTTTGTATATATCGATATATATAGAGCCTTATCGATTATATATTGTATATATCTCTATATATTGATATATATATTGTATCTCTATATATTGTATATATAGAGCCTTATCGATTCGATTGACATTAATATCAAAATTGTAGACATGTAGCGTTTTCTTTGCCTACTTTTTTTTTGTATTCTTTCATGTTAACTGTTCATAGAACTGAGAATTTGCGTGATTGATCCATATTTTTGTTGACAGTCCAGTGTCCGATTTTTTCTCTGTCAAAGAAATGTTGTCTTTGGAGGATATAAATAAACATTACACTCTCTTCTATACCACTATTTTGTTTCTATTGAAGTAGTTCTCAAAACGAAGAGTTGAACATAATATTCGGAGAATGTTGACATTTATGTCAGCAGAAACAGCTAATTTTGCTAGGATTTTAAAAGGTGTATCACATGGTGCTATTTAATTCTGTTTATAAGTTATGAATAACGGGGGCCCTTATTTCTTAGTTACAGGGTACCAATAAAATAAAGCATTCTCTGCCCCCCTCCCTGTATCAATGTCAGGTCTATTCATATTTGTAACCTGCAATTTTCTAAGATTTTTCAATTGGTTGTTTCAAAATTTCGAAGTCACTAGGGCAGTAGGACGTTTTCGTCAGTGTTGCCACTTCGGTCAGGAAAATAAAAATGCGAAACTGAATGGGTAAATTTGAAAACGCTTTTGATCCATAAAAACTCTAACGTTAGCAACCTAGTGATTGCGGAAGGCGACTAAACCTTCAAATATGTTAAACCTTTGACAACTTACACTTGACAACAAGAAAATATACATCTGAAGACAAAGTTGCAGCTTCTTAAGCTGTTTGTTACCATATATTTTAGCTTATTTTTTGCTGATTTTTCGTCGACGTTTCTTTTTTCTCAAATTTGGCGCCAGATACTAGCACAAACTGTACGTGATTTTAAAAGTCTTCTTCATTAAAAACTGAATCCATGTTTTTTCTAATTTTAGGATTTATGCTCGTGTTCGTCTCCGCTTAAGTTATTAAATAGGTCAATCAATCAGAATCTTTGAACTGCGAAACTGATTTGGTATATTTGTAAGCTGCGATTTTCTTAGATTGTTCTTTTGGTTCTCTCAAAATTTCGAAGTTATTAGGGTAGTACCATATTTACGTCAGTGTTGCCACATTCAGTCGGGAAAATAAATATGCGAAACTGATTTGGTAAATTTGAAAACGATTTTCATCTGAAAAAAATTTGAATGTTAGCAGCCTAGTGTCACCTTCAAACATGTTACTCTTTTGACAACCTTACCCTTATTTTAGCTTATTTTTTGGTGATTTTTCGTCGACGATTCGTTTTTCTCAAATTTGGCTTTTGGTACTACCAAAAAGTTCATAAGTGAATTTAAAGGTTTTCTTCTTCTTTGATTTTTTTTCTAATTTTTATGATACACGCCTTTCCACGTAAACAATTTAAATAATCAGAATCTTTGGCTCATCTGTGCTTGTGATGGTCGTTTCCAAGAAATTAAGAAAATCTAATTTCATTTCCTCTGTTTTGGTACTATAATGCGAGGCAAAATATTCCAATTTTGGTAACAGTTTGCCAAAATGTGACGTTTCTCTGTTACCCGACAGAAAATTGACAGTTTTCTTGTGTCGTGAAAAAATGACATCTGTATCAACCCATCTGTATCAACATCTGTATCAACCCTTCTCTTGTCTACGAACCCTTCTCCTATTAGTCCAAATCGCGAGTATAAATTCTTTGACTCTGTTGACAGGATAAATCAAATAAGGCTAAGGCTTATTCTGCCTTAATATTTCCCGACAGTAGGTGGCAACACTAATGAAAATCTGGTCCTGCCCTAATAACTTCTAAATTTTTAAACAACCAAACAGAAATCTTAGAAAATCGCGGCTTACAGATATGAATAAACCTATGCTGGGTCCAGGAGGCGAAGAATGTTTTTATTTTGATGTCGTTGGCTCTATAAAACTAAAGGAATAGAAAGTGAAAAATGAAGAAACGCCACACAGAGATCACTAAAAATAGCGTCATGTTTTATTTTTTTAAAATAAACTTTTAGTTATTATTTTTACTTCCACCCCCTATTTTTTGAAAAATACATTTTTGGTATCGTCATTAAAAAATACTTGTGTATTTACAATGAAAAATCGAAATAACAACAAAATTGCTCTCCTTCCCGGAAAAATCCCGCTTTTCAAAAGTTTGTGATTTAACGCCCCTCTAATCAACCTCTACAAGTTTATTTACGTCTTGCAATGACACGAAACAGATAAAAATAAAAGGGTAACACACCCCACACCCAAGAAGTGATGTTAGGTTAAGCCTAACAAATGAAATACAACAAAATTCGATGATAAAAGAACACTTTAGAAACCAAATTATTGAAACCTAACCTAACTCTCAACCAACACCCCTCCCCCCTAATATGCAAATATATAGCCCCGATTACACAAGTCCAATTCATTCTATCTGAGTCTAACCGGTTTTCTGAGATGTAACCGAAGCATAAATTTTTGAATGTGTTTCCAATAACCGCCAAGCACCCAAAAAAGTATTAATTAATTGATAAAATAAGAAAATCCTATGGGGGGATTTTTGTGGAGGGGTGAAGCGGTTTTTCTGGTATTATTTGAAAGACCATCAGAAATTAAATTAAAAACAAATTTTTACAGCTGAAAATAAGGAATCTTTAGTATTCTAAGGTCTTTGTTTGAGACCAAATAAAGTACACATAATCTTCAACCCACTAACAAGTAAAATATCTTGCCCTTGGTGCAGTCTTAAGTTACATTGCTCCCTGTTTTCTTGGGCTATTTCTAAGACTTGCGGCTCGTAATATTCTCTTGAAAACTCAAAAATACAAAACAAATTCATAAAAATTGAGAGAGCGGAAAAAGACAGCTTGTACTTGACATAAAATATAAAATAAAACGGTTAATAAAACCCGATATAACCCATAAAAAAATCATTAAAAACAGCTAATGGCCGCATGTTATCCATAAAAATAAGATGGTACTAGAAAAGGACCAATAAACAAGAATTTTAAAAGAATTAAGGACCATATGTGAATGCTGGGGCTCAACCACCATTCTTTAGAGGTGTCAGTTACATAATTTTGCCAACAGTTCGTGGTAACGAACTGTAAGTAAGGAGCGACCCGGCTCAATAGAAACCGAAACTCTAAAAAATGCAATTTTGATCCCAGTAGATGCATCAAAAGAATCATATTTTATGATTATTTCATATATATAAGTTCAAGTTTAGTCTTACCAATCAAAAGCTACGAGCCTGAAAAAATTTGCCTTATTTTCAAAAAAGGGTAAAACACCCCCTAAAAGTAATAGAATCTTAATGAAAATCACACCGTCAGATTCAGCGTATCAGAAAACCCTACTGTAGAGGTTTCAAGCTCCTATCTGCAATAATTTGGAATTTTGTATTTTTTGCCAGAAGAAAGATCGCGGATGTGTGTTTATTTGTTTGTTTGATCTTTGTTTTTATTTTTTTCCCAGGGGTGATCGTATTGATCCAGTGGGCATAGAATATCATGATAGGGCTCATTCGAACGGAAATTAAAAGTTATAATACCCTTTTAAGTGACCAAAAATTTGGAGGGCAACTAGGCCCCTCCCACACTCATTTTTTCCCAAATTACATATTTAAAATCATCATAAAAATCCGATTCTTTTGATGTATCTATTGGTATCAAAATTCCGTTTTTTAAGTTTTGGTTACTATTGAGACGAGTCGCTCTTACTCTACAGTTCGTTACCACGAACTGTTTGATTGCAAAAATCAAATATCTTTGAAAAGACTGCAGTATGAAAAGACATCATAAATGCAGTTTTTTGTAAAAAGTGATATTTTTTTTTTTTTTGATTAAAAAGGCACTATAACTTTCAATATCCGTTTGAATGAGCCCTCTTGCAACATTCTAGAACCACTGGGTCGAAACAATCACCCCTGGTGAAAAAAACAAATAAGCACGCATCCGTGATCTTTCTTCTGGGAAAAAATATAAAATTCCATATTTTTGCAGATAGGAGCTTGAAACCTCTACAGTAAGGTTTTCTGATACGCTGAATCTGATGGTGTGAATCATTAAGATTCTATGACTTTTAGGGGGTGTTTCCCCTTTTTTTGGAAAATGAGGCAAATTTTCTCAGGCTCGTAACTTTTGATGGGTAAGACCAAACTTGCTGAAACTTAAATATTTAAAATCATCATAAAAATACGATTCTTTTGATGTATCTATTGGTATCAAAATTCCGTTTTTTAGAGTTTCGGTTACTATTGAGACGAGTTGCTCTTACTATACAGTTCATTACAACGAACTGTTTGATCACCTGATCAAAATTTTGAGATTGCTATTTTGTTCCCGTGTTTGATGCAATAGACGAGAACAACCCGTGTTCGAATCCGCTGAGCCGTGAACAACCCGTCTTCGAACACGGGTTGTTCTCATCTAGTGCATTAAGGGTTTTCACAAAGCGGGTTCTCGAGGAAAACACGGGGTTGGAACTTCGAACCCGCTGAAACTTTATTTCACGGTTGGGGGGGGGTCAATTCCAGACATTAATACTCATGAATTCTCCTCAAATCACAAACCAGCAATGGTCAAAGTGTCTAAAATTCATAAATTTTCTAAACTTTTAGGACACATCCAGACCTCGGGGGAGGGGAGGGGGTTTCATATTTCCATCGTTCATTGCGTATTTTTTTTTCCATATACCTCGCCTATTTTTGCAATTTTTCGATGTCACCCTCCCCCGAGATAAAATCACGCATATGTGTCATTCCCTGAATTGTCAACATTGCAACTGAATATAGAATTGTCAATGCTGAGTCTAGAGAAGGAGTCATCATAAAGTAAACAGCCCCCTGAGGCAGAATTACCCTGTTTCCTATGCTAAAAATCAATCATCCTGTTCGCCACTTCCAATGAAAAGATTCATTCCCCTTGAAGGGATTAATCCAAGGCTCTTGTCAAGAAGGGCGGTGAGAGCATTTGCAAAAATGCAAGAAGATAAGACAGAACTGAACAAAATGGAATGTAAAATTTGATATTGTCTCTCCAAGAGGCATAAAGATACAATTATGAATAAAATCAGATAGCAACTAAAAACAGAAAATTATAAATAAAACATGACTACATGTTATTAATAAGACTCTTTACTGAAAGAAATTAAGTTTTTTTTTTACATTAATGAATCGTTGAAATAAAATATTGGCCATGTAAGATAGTTTAACATAGAAATTTGCAATTATACATTAAAAGTAATATGGTCGCGGAAATATCGCAATGTTACCATTTTACAATTTCATGAAAAATCCTCATAAAAATCATTTCACCGTTTGCCTGCAATTCCAGGGGACCACAAGTGGCCATGTCTATTAGGCTTAGGTTTCACTTCTTCGCCGCCAGTAAGTCCAACCAAATTCAGTCCCAGATTTTGCATACAAGTCCAGTGGACATTGTCCGTCACGCGACCACCCAAAATCAATCCAATCTTTCATCCCTTAATTCTATGACTATCTACCTTAGTTTTGCCCTAGGAATGACCCATGGATGGATGATTGATAGACTTGTCTATCAACAAATGAAATGACATCATTTTTATACAATCCTAAAAAGGGCTTATCCAAGATTTGCCTCTCAATTACTCGGACTATCTGTCTTGCCTTTTTTTCTACAATTAGCCTTGATGCTTACTGCAAAATACTTGATTTTAATTCAAAATCAACGAGTTTTTTGAACCAGATATTTTGTTGTTTTTTTAGCAAAAACAACAACTTAGACAAAAATATTGTCTTTAACGGCCATCTGTAAGACAAAAAAAAGGCTTGTTGCTGTTTTTTAGTGGATAACCATGAATTCACTAGGGCATTTTTTTTTTTACATCAAATGGCCTTGTTATCTAGATCACTTAGAGGTTTCACAACTTCATAATTCAAAAATTCATAATTACAAAATGAATTTTTCACATTTACCTTTATATTAGTTCATGTTAAGACAGAATAAAAAAAAGAGCAAAAAATGACTTATACGAAAAAAGTAGGAAAATTTTAAACTATTCATTTTTTTAGGAGGAGGGGTATACATGCTAGAGTTTCCCCTTTCATCAGGTGATAATATATCCTGGTGATGGACCTTTGTATTATGGCCTAATCAGCTGCCTGCCTGGTATGGTATACTGGAGGCCTTGGGTATGGATCCCATAAATGGCAAATTTCTCGTAACCTATACCCATCGTTGTTGCGTTTTGAACTTAATTAAAACGGAGGCTCGGAAAAATAGTGGTTTCTCAGCCGTCACCAATTGAGAAAGCGACTATTGGACAATATATAGACCAGAAGACCGGTACATACGTGTAAATTTTCTTTGGGTGAGGAGGGGATTCGCAACTTGGAAAAAAAACACAAAAATAGGTGATTTATGTTGAAACGGATATATCCTTTATTTTCTTAAATTCTACTGCATTTTTTTTTCTTTGAACTTATCCCTTTCTCTTATTTGTCCCTTTTTCGAAGCCACCCTCATTTTGTGGCTTACATATTTTGTAAAATTTCTTTTATTTCCTTTTAAAAAAAATGTTGGAGTAATTGGAAGTAGGTTCTGTGACATTTTATGTCAAACTGAGATGCGTAGCTAAAATTTGTAAACTTAGCACGCTTGATCAGTCTGTTCTTATTCCAAAATGCTTTATATACCCTCTTGTCTCTTATTTCAATTGTTATAAAACCATTTGTCGTATTTTCGACGTAACACCTTTAATTAAGTGTTGTTCTCTTAGACCACACTGCCGTTCAATGAGGAACAAATAAACTTTCAATTGGGGATTCAAATAGGAACAGGAATGTAAATAAAATGAAACCACTTTTTAATTTTTCAATTCTCAAAATTTATGTCTTGCAACATGAAACACATGTTCCGACACTGGTGGGACACTTCTGCCCTGCCATATCTCTTGGGGCCACTCGTGATACAATCCGTTCAACCTTGGTACACGGTTTTTGAAAATATGCAGCTCCACTGTAATAAGACACAAAGGTAAATAATTAAAATTGAGACTATTCTGTCTGATCTGTTTAAGGTAAAATGTTGATGAACAGTTTTGGTGTAATATGTTTTATATGTTTTAATATGTTTATGTTTACACTTGGTGTAATATGTTTTCTGATCTGTTTAAGGTAAAATGTTGATGAACAATTTTGGTGTAATATCTCTTGGTTATAGAACATAAACAATGCCTCAGAAGAAAGACGTGCCATTAAATTCAGCTGTAAACAGCACAACATTCTTAGCATGGGAACAATTAGGGAAACTGTTTATATAGCACTAATTACATTCCAGTCTTACATATCTTACGCTTTGAATCAATGTTTCTTGGAGGGGAAACTACAAAAATTAGCCAAAGATAATCAGTGCAGTCTCTGAGTCATTAAGTGACTCGGAAGACAGGGGGGTCATATAAAAGTAAAAATGATTATTTCATTGGCCTAATAGCTTGTTATAATGTTTCTATTATTGATAGTGTTTTATCTGGATGAAATAGCTGAGGGACATACCACGCATTGTAAAATAATTAGAACTGAGATGCATGCCAGGCAACGGGAGAGGGTGAGCTTTAGAAAATAACTTTGATTAGAAAGTCTAACTGTTCATTAGGATGAAATAATTTATATCAGAAAGTCCGATTTTTTACGTTATTTGGTAGAGTTCCAAATCTTACCCAGAGGTAGTAGCTCCAGTCCTGGAGTCATTGATTGATGTTGAAGGGACAGGGGGAGAGGATCCTAATGAAAGTAAAAGGACTAATTAATGCTCTTGCCTAAATTGTTATTGTTTTTCTATTAATGATTTCCACGCCATCTCTTCCACGCCATCTCTGTTATTCTCTGTTCGAAAAAAGGCCATCCCTCCTCAACGCCTCGCTCTTTACGCTAAAGTTTGACTTTCTCACAACTCTTTTTTTAAACAATAAAAACTTTAGCGTAAAGAGCGAGGCGTTGAGGAGGGCACAGCCTCTTTCATATACGGAATAATTTCTGTTCGTTTTAAGATTTAATGTTGCTCCTTACTTTCAGTTTAAAAAACTTTTTTTTTATTTAAAGGCTGCGAAAGCGGGGGGTTTGGGGGGCGGCAGCCCCCCAACTGTGCCTCCTAATCCCTGTACGTTTTAAGGTTCGACCTTGTAACTCAGCCTCTTTAACTCTTTAGAAAACGTAGTTTTTTTCAAATAATATTGTTAAAAGTTAATATTTGTTAATGGTTAATAGTTAACTATGGTTAACATTTGAGTTCACAAATTAGTTGCTCAATAAACGTTAGGTTAAGATAAGATAAGATAAGATAAGATAAGATTTATTCCAAAAATGAACTATCACTAGCCTTTGAAGGCCGAATTCGCATTCTGAGTCAAATAACAGACAATAACACACAAATCAAGTCAAATAAAAAGATCAAAATTCTGAGGTCAGGTAAAAGATAAAAATATGAAGTAAAAAATAAGTTCGAACATGACATTAAAATAAAAATTTATGAAACACTTGCTACACTGGCAATACAAGAAATTGGTTAGGTACAAATTAGAAACTATTAATTGTGTCAGTTATAGCTAAAGATAAGATAAGGATAAGAAAGTAAAAAAAAAGAAACTATTGGGACATTTTATTCAATTTTCCTGTAATAAAGGGGACAAAAGTTTTTTCATATCTCGAAGTAACACAGTGAATGGGGACAAAACAGGGATAGGATCAGAAACAGCTTGAGGCGGCCGTAATCTGGATGGGGAGTGACATTTGGGGAAAATACTTGCCGTCCGAGGGTTTGTTATGGCATTTTTTGCAAAACGGAGGCACAAATTATTTCTTCGTCTCTCGAGGGTCTCTAGGTTTGAAATATTTAACAAATACAAATACGGTATCTTGCCCTCTTTAAAAATAATTTTTAGAGCTCTCTTTTGGACATTTTCAATTTTTCGTGTTGCTTCATTAGAGAGGCCAGGGTGCCACACAGGACAAGCGTACTCTAATATGGGACGCACAAAAGAAATGTATACTTGTAGTAAATGTGATTGGGGGCAACTGAATTTATTTAAAAGTTTAAGGAGGGAAAGCGAGGAGTTTGCTTGTCGTAGGATATTATTTATATGGGCATCCCATTTCAAATTAGAAGAAATTGTAACACCAAGGAGTTTAAGAGATGTGACAGAGGTTTCAGGAGGTATAGGAGCAAGAAAAAGGGGAGGGGATTTAAGGAAACTTACTGAGACTATTGCGGATTTAGAAGGGTTAACAGTCATGTCAAGGGAAGAGGCCTCACAGGCAATATCTTGGAGTATGCCCATTGGGTTGCTAAAGATGTTTTTATGACATATCTCTAAAACTGTCAAGTCATCAACAAATTTCCATCTATTGTCATAAAGGGTTGAAAGGCTATTAATCATAAGTGAAAAAAGGAGAGGGCCTAGAATAGTCCCCTGAGGAATGCCATTAAATATGGGGAGATGATCTGAGAAACAATTTAGATATTTAACTGCTTGAGATCTATTAGAAAGAAAAGAGGCAACGAGCTTAACAAGGAAAGTTTCAATGTGGAATTCATTTATAAGTTTATGTATGAGTAAATTGTGGTTAATCAAATCAAAGGCTTTTTGAAGATCAATAGAAATTAGATTAAGCCAAGGTTAAAACAGAGTTTTCGCCAAAGTCTATGCACTTCGATAAAAATTGTCTTTAATGATGCATTTGTACAAAGGCTTGTATTTTGTGTGTCGTATGGACACCCTCCCCCCACCAAGAGACTGCCTACTCAAAAATTAAGTACATCACATGGTTAAGCTACGTTTGACGTAAGTGTGCCAGTGACACCCCGAGATGTACACAAGGGGGAGGGTGAATGGACAACCCTTTGCACCCCATCCCCTGCTGGACTAATTTTTGTGTGATAAGAGCAATTGATTAAAATTCCGCGTTGTTGTTACAAGGGCGTTCAGTTAGTAGGGGGGTGACTAGGGACTCAGTCCCAAAGAAATCTTGCAATTTGTACTGTTTCCTTCAATCTGTGTGTAATTCTTGTCCAGTTGATTGGAATCTGCTGTTTTCACGTGCATATTCCCCACTATTGATTTTTGGCTGAATCGTCTTACTGATGAGAGTTGATTCAAGTTTTAATGTTCGTTTTCGTTTGTGTGTATTGGCACTTGTGTATGTCCCCGGTAAAAATTTTCTTTCAGTTTTTTTTTTACACTTCTCGAGGAGCGACAATTTAGGGAGGGGTCAGGGGTAA
Source organism: Artemia sinica (assembly GCA_027921565.1). Lineage (NCBI taxonomy): Eukaryota > Metazoa > Arthropoda > Branchiopoda > Anostraca > Artemiidae > Artemia > Artemia sinica. The sequence goes on along the minus strand of CM051271.1, from coordinate 3,672,808 downwards.
TTGCTCCCCTTATATTTAAAAAAATAGCTTTTTAGGGCTTTTTTAGAAAATCGAAAAAAATATGTCCCTTCCTATCCCAGTGAAGAAGTTCGCAAGTATTAACCATTAAGTATCGCCGTGTTCTCATGACCTTTTTAGTCGATAAATTATTTATTCTACTAGTTAGACTTAGAGTTCAATCCCATTCATTATAGCTGATTTCTGGCTCAATTTTCTTTGATATTCTGAATTTTCTTTCTTTCACTGGTGTGAGTTTTTGTTTATGTGTATTGACATGTGTATATGTCCCCGGTATGAGTTTTCTTTTTCTTTTAATTTTTCATACTCCTCCTGCGGCGCCAATTTGTGTTGGATAGGGTAGCAGGGGCAATTGGCCCTGTAGATTTTGGGAAAGACCCTTTTCATGGTAATTTCATTTAAAAGAAAAAAATGTCCTGCCTATATTTCTAATTATACCACTCTTTGTATGTCCATAAAAACTTTTTCCCCTTACATAATCGTGAATTGGCGCCACTGTACTCCTCTTATTTCATTTTGTTTTTGTAGAGGTTTTAAATAAATTGTTGTTATTATTTGACTCAAATGTCCTCTGCGAAACCTTTCCAATTGAGAACTGAATTCGCTTTTTGGAAATGAGTGGATATTGTTCATCGAAACACCATGGAATCCTTTGTGAATACACAATGTGCCACTGTAAGCTCTAGCAAATAGAAAAGTATTATTTAGGCTAAGCTAATCCTCTTACTTGAGGGGAGGAGGGTGTTTGCCTAGAGTCTACCGACGATCGATATCTAATTCCAGAGACTTTATTGCTTCAAACCAAAAGGGTTAGAGGAAACTGCCTAGTAGTGATTCCTTTGTAAAGAAACAAGACGGAATATATTTCAAGAATTAATGAGGTGATCCACCGAATTTGGATTTTAGTTTTTTTTCTAAAAAAAATACATGATTTTAAGCACCTTTTTTGGGAAACAACAGCTCTCATCGATAGTACAAAACGTGATTATCTCAGATAGGGCTTACCCATCAGGTATGACTCATGCGAGTTTATCCCCTCACCGCCGTATTATCTGATTTTTTGATTTTTGTTCATTGATTTTTTTTTTGTCACTCCATTCTTACTCTGTGTGTGTGAGTTATAACTAAATTAACTAAATTAAATTTTTAGATAAAAATACCGATAATGAAATAACCGACATAACAACAAACGAAATTGTAGTTCAAGCAGAAAAAAACGGATCTAAGGTTTGTGAAAAAGTAAAGAAAGGAAAAAAACACCAATATTTTGCTTGAATCAACCAAGGTACCTTGAGCAGAAATAAAAAGCAAACGAAACAGTAAGAAAAAAAAAATCCAAAATTATAAAAACCATGAGAGAAATTAACAAACATCAGATTAAAAATAATCAAAATCCCCCCTCCCCACGAAAAAAATTGCATGGTAAAGGGGCGTCAATTCAGTTAAATTAGGGAAGGGGGAAAAAGTTGTTTTTCAAAATCTAGGGGGTGGGGCGATTTTGCTGTTTTTTCAGTTTTTACATTGAAATTAACCCAAAAGCCATTTTTGAACGAAATTTTGAACGGGGAGGGGACAAAAAATCTTGGAGGACTAATGCCCTCCCCTCAAATTGACGCCAGTGGCACAATGGGTGCTCTGCCTGATTCAAGTGATAAAGATTATGCATATGCGACAAAGATAAATTGGATCAGGTGTGGAAAAAGCTCCAGTGCTGCCAGTAGGAGAGTTCGACAGAATTCTAAAAGCTGCCGACACTTTAGCAGCACAACTTGTGTTTTGACAGGTTTTCTTTGAGCAAAAAGTATGTTTATATGTAAAAATGGTATTTTCAGACAAAATCTGTCAATAAATTTGAAACTGCCGAGCAGTATTGCTACTTTGCTACCCCACTTTTTGCACGGCGGAAATGGGATTGTATATTTTGTAACTGCTTGGATTTGGCCGAAATAACTGTTATAGGATACCGTTTTTTATTATGCCATCTTTTTCAGTATTAATTTTAGAGAAGGCTATAGTTTTGTTTGTCCTTTCTTAAAAAGAAAAGAAAAGTAACCATAAGATTAAATGACCTCTGATTATTAAATGCTTTGGTACGCTATCAGCATTCAGGGGCGTCGTTTCGGGGGGGGGGGGGGGGGGGGGGTTAAGGGGTAGTTGCTTACCCAATAATCTGGAGGAAAAGTTATTATTATATAGCCCATGCCCCTTGACTATCCCGATATGAACCCGTATTGCCTCCCCCTCCCCTCAAATAAAAATGCTGGAGCTACGTTCCTGTCAGCAGTCACACTTTCTATGGCTATAATGCAAAAAGATTGGGCATTGCATTCGCGGAAAACCAACTTTAGGGCCTCCTCAAATTGGATGGAAAGAGATTGTAAGAAACGATCAAAGAAAATAAAGCCATCATGGGACAAAGTAAAGAGGGATCCTCTGAGCAGATAGGGGGAGGATCCGCCAAATGATGGCTTTGTTCTGCGATAAGTTGTCAGTGGCTATAGTAGAAGAAATGATACAATGTAAAAAAAAAGAATAACTCGAAAAGTGTTCGGAAAGTTCGAAAGGTTCTATTACTGATGCTAGGCTACAGCGAGCTTAAACGTTGTAGTTACATTACTATCCAGCACCAAGGAAAAACAGCCAATAACCAGTGCAATTTGTACAGCTAGTGTGTTCTCTATCCAATTGCTGATAAGGTAGAGATTGTGATTATAATCGTCAAGTCATGTTTTACGGAAGAAACATGGCAATTTGCCAAAAACTGTCCTTTTTTGTAGTCCATCTAGGGCTAAACGAAATTGGGGCTTCCTTGAACGAAACGGAACGAGCTTACAAAGACTGAAAGGAATTAGGAACGTCATGGAGGAAGTAAAGAGGGAAGCTCTGAACATACAGGGTGTGGTGACGTATGTGGATGTGAAAGTCCCAGGTGGCTTGGTGCAGCGATCAGTTGTTAGTAGCAATCGTCAAATCAAAAAGCTATTTTTAGTAAATAAAGGAATCAAAAAGGGTAGACTAGTACCATTGTGGTTATTACACCAATCATGATTTACCCACCCCACATTATTGTTCAACACCAAGGCAAAACAGCCGTATTAGATGAGGGCGGGAAAAGTCTTGGTTAATGAGGGGACATTACTAACGGCGTATTTAATGACACTTGAATGTAGCTTATCACCAATGGAGTTAATTTTTGGTTTAAAAAATGTACGCAATATTTTAAATTTGTGATTATCGTTGAATTATGTTAAACCTGAAGACTAGTAAAATCAGAAATAAGGATTTCATTTATCCAAAAATATAAAGCAGAAATATTTAACTCTGGAGCACCAGCTCTCTGGACATGTAAAGTGGCTCCAACACATATACGAAAGTATATCAAAAACTTTATATCAAAAGTGAACAATATCAATAAAATGAAACAAAAACTACAAAGATAGAACAACAAAATAAATTAATGAACTATGAAAAACATTTACAATAAAATATATTATGCGTCACAAGCAGAAACAATTTACAACTGTTTACCAAAAGTAAATAAAATCAATAGAAAATAAGTGTAATATGTTTTATTATTAAACAAAATAAACCAATAACGTTGAATATTAACGTAAAATAAAATGAAACACGATAAACCTCAATAATAAAATGTATTCTACAATATATATATATATAAATACAATGTAATTTTATATACCTACAGTAAAGTAAATCAATAAACAATAAAATAAGAAAAAGAAGGAACTAAAATAAATGAAATATTAAGTGTTACGTATTATAATAAAATAATAAACTATTAGGTAGAATAATGAAATACGATCAATATTTCAAAAATAATACGCATTTACGAAATCATAATCCACTTATTTATGCTATAAGTGGATATATATCAATATTTAAAGATAAGCAATCTAATTTCAGTAATAAACAATTGTTTATTTTCAGATATTTAAAGGATGTGGGCAGCTCCGTCTCAGCAAGCGGGAAGCTCCAAATTTTCTTGACTCTCTCCAGCGTGAAGACTCCAATTCTGCCAGAAACCCCCATAGTATTCGAAGTGGGGGTGGAAAGCAAGGTGGAAAGTGGAGCGGAAAAAGGAAATCTATAAAAGATGAAGATGAAATGTCGGAATTGGAACGCATGGTTCGAGAAATAAGGTCAAGGGTCAGATCAAGTCGTGAAGTTTGGTCCAGCCTACCAGGGGCTATGTGTAAAAATGAAAAAGTAGGAGGGGTTACATCATCTGAAGAAAAGTGCTGGAATGGTACCACTGAAACGAAGTAAGTCTAAATTCACTTGAAATCTCAGCTATTCTCTATTTTTACCTTAGCTTCGGCATTAAAAAACTTGAATACCACTAACAAGCTTATCTAATATGATCTGAAAGATATCTTAATTGGAGAATGTGCCGAGACCTTGTGAAACCTGGGCCTTGAGACTTAGCCCTTTCTATAAATTTTGCTCCTTCCTGTACCAAGACAGTGAAAATGAAATCTGATTCTTGGGATTGGTCAAGTGTAAACCTGTACAGCTATATAAATCTTTGGAAAATAAGAAAAAAAACGACGATTTAATTAAAAAAAAGACCTCCGTGTGGAGTTATGTGGTTTTTAGCTTGTTTTTGCTACTACCACTAACTACTCAACGCAGTACCAAGCCGCTTGAGGCCAACACAGCTACGCACGCTCTTTCTCCATCCCGATCTATTCAAAGGCTCCCTCTCCACACCTTCAAAGGATGTTCCCATTTTCCTTAAATCTTTCTTCACGACATCCTCACACCCCAACCGTGGACGATCTGCTTGCCGTTTAGTTCGTTTTTTCCGTTTTTCAACTGTGACTTATCTTCCTATTCTTCTTTCCTAGACTTATCTTCCTATTCTTCCAAACTTTTTTCTGCTGTGAAAACACCACCCTAAGTTTTGGCTATTCTACTTTTAGCATCTTCACTGCTCCCACCGTCTTTACTAATAATACTACCAAGGTAAGTGAAGCTGTATAATTTATCAATCTTTTCGTTACCGAATGTCATCTTTTCATCTTCACTTATTCCTAGCCTTAGCGACTTAGTCTTCTTAATGTTAATTTTCGATGAAGTTTTATGAAATAACTTAAACCTTGTTTAATCGTCTCGCAAGTGTGCAGTAGTGGAAATATCTCCCACTCTGAGATTACACTTGTGTTGGTGGCACGTCTGTCTCCTTCAAATGCTCTTTGAAATAAATTTTTTGGCCTTCCCTGTCATCTTCTGTCATCTGATTGCCGGTAAAGAAGCATGCTGCGTAATCTTAATGCTGACATGCGAATCACATGGTCTACGCAAAGCCGTATCCGGGATTTTTTCGGAGGAGGTTTTACTCAAAGATGTTTTCGGGGGGTGGAGTTTACACAAAAAAAAACTAAAAAAACCTCATACAAAATTTGTTTATATCCATCTTTGTTACGTTTTTACGAGTCAACCAAACATTGGGGGGGAGGGGGTCAAACCCACCTAACCTCCTCCCCCCTCTGGGTATGGCCTTGGGTCTACGTACCGCCATTTTGTTTTCTGATTATATCAGATATGTCTGTCTGGTTTGTGAATAGGCAAATTTCAATGCTGGTTGTTTTGTTCGTCCATTCAATGTTTAAAATCCTTCGTGGGTTGCTTTTTTTATAAGGCGTTGTAAGGCGTTGTAAGGCGTGTAAGGCGTTTTTCTTGTTCAGATTTTATTTTTAGACACTTAGGGTCGAAAGGACGTTGCTACGGAACAAACGTAGTTTAAGTTGGTGTACGTGAATCTTTATTGCGTTTATTTAAGTTGCGTTTACAGTAAGTCCGAACTGCTCGGCTCTATCTGCTAGTTTATTCAAAAACTCTTGCAGTTTTTTTTTTCCGTCTCTGACAGACCAATATCGTCTCTAAAGTCTGAACCCTGATTTTTGATGGGTTGATTTTAAATTAAAGTCAAGTTGTTGGACTGTGATTGAAAAGTTGAGAGCCATGGCTAATTGGAGAAAAAGCCAAGACAGATAGTCTCAGTGAGAGGCATAGCTGGCATAAGCCTTTTTCAGGATTGTATAAGCTGTCATTGTATGAGCTGTCATTTCACTTGTTGATAGTTTCGCTTGTCACTCATTTCACTTGTCTTTAATCAGGGAATCAGAGTAAGTCCAGTAGTGTATGAGTTTCTATGAGCCATTTGAAGGCAGTTGGAAATGCTAAATAAAAGGTTTTCAAAGATTTATGACTGACCATGTCCACAGGACTTTGAAGATAATTGGGCAACTGAGATTGTTGTTATTACATGAGGTTTACCTACTGGAATTTCAATGGGGATGATTGTTTTAGATGTGTTTACACGAAGTCCGAACTGCGCAGCTCTATCTGCTAGTCTATTCCAAAACTCTCGCAGCTTGTTTTTATTCTGTATCTGACCGACCAAAGTCTCCAAACATCTCCATATAACATCTCCAAAGTCTGAATCCTGCAAATAATCTTGATCCTGTATCCATTCATTTGCCTAAATATATAGTCGGCTATGAGAATGAACAAGATTGGAGACAGTAGTCCTCATTGTTTGACTCTTACCGTGACTGTGAATGGGATCTTTGATTGGAAATTGGAAGTTCCAGTGCCCTTTTTAAGAGTCAAAAGTGACCCCTGCCCCTCCCCAATTTATCGAATTTGGGCCCAACGTTTTTTGTCCCTGACCATTTCGAAACTTAAAGCGGTAAGTCGAAACTTAAAGCGTTTTCTGGGACACGGTTCCCATGAAAAACGGGGCTTACAGGAGCAAAAAGGACTTCACTTCTCTGGATGGAAACCTATATATTTCAGTCTTAAGGCTAAAAGGGTCCCCAATCCGTAATAAAAGATAGAGAAAAAATATATCAGTCTGCCCGAAAATGGGCCCTGACAAAGGGCCATTTTGTATGTGAGATATGGTTGTCAAAACTAGGGAAGGGGCTAATTGGATTAGAAATCCAAATTTATAGTGCCGTCCTTAACTGCTAAAAGCGATTTAACACAGCTTGTCTCCTTCCCATGCCTCGGGGGTCAACCTGACTCCCACAGCCCAATGGCAATACATTTAAATTATTGTCAAACTTGTTTCTTCAAAATTCTTGAATGGAGCTTAGTTTCTTCAAAAATCTTGTCAAAACTAAGATAAGTCTGCATAATTCATGCATCCCCATCATCAAGTAGGGTCAGTTTTCTTTAGTATATCTTTGCCTTTCTGTTACTGTATGGCTCATTCTTCATTTTCACTGTCACTTTCACTTGATTTGGGAAAAATGGGTCCAACTTTGCCCCCTCCCCCCCAGGATTTGACGAAATTTCGCCACTGCAACACAGCACTCCTTCTCTTCATTGCAATTATAAGGTGGACAAATTAAAAAAAAAGCTAAAAGCATATAGCCCTAAACAACTTAAGAAGGTGTAACTCCAATTTGAAGATGTAGCATAAGAATTAACAGATTGTCTGAGTTTTTACGGAAAAACATATAATCAATATTAGCTTTGCTTGTTGATTTGTATGATTTGACGTGACAACGCTGGCAGAGATTATTCAAGCTTACATAGATTTGTAACTCCCAGCAAAATACATGAGCCGAAGTGTTCTTCAATTACATTAGCTATCGAACAAAACTCGCCCTCCCGGGTGACTTCATGCAGTTTCATTGGATTGGTTAATACTCCGCCCGCACTTCGATTGGATAAGGATTTGATTGCGCGCTCCTTCTGCGTAATGTCATTGGATATCGTCAACTTTTAGGAAGGCAAATCAAATGATCGGATGGCTTTTAAGGGTTGTAATAATGTTGAAATGATAAATCTGGTCAAACCTGATACATAATCTGTGCCCTTACCTCGTTGGATATTCCGCGTAATTTTGAAAAATTAAGAATTTAAAGATGTTTTTAGATCACACTGCCTTTCAATTTACGAAAAATTGCAGTGCAGTAGAAACCTTATTAAGATATGAATTTTATTTATTTTTTTGTATATTTTTCTCTTATTGTGTTGTTTTTTTTTTGTCTTTTTCTTTAGATTATTTAACTAAAATTTTTTCCTTTTCCCTTTTTTCCGTTGATAAAGACTCTCGGATGCATAGTTGAAGTATTCGGATTGTGTTTTGTTATTAATTAATTAGTTGTTCGTTTTTTATATTTTTTATGCTTTATTTAAATTAAACCCGTTTTTCTTGAATTCAAAATTAATTTTTGGTGAATTTAAAAGAATTTTTTTACAACCAAATAATAAATCTTTTGAGGTATGAAAAGACCTCACATGAGATCGGGCGGTGAGGATGATTTTATCTTGATTTCCTTTTTACTTTCAAGAAGGAAAAAAAAAACTCAGCACAACTAATAAGTTATTTACTATAAATTTTTAAAACTTAGTCTAAAACAATCCGCAAGAGATTTTGTATGAAGACTTTAAAATGAAAATATAAGTACGGGAAATATGATTTTCGGTTTCTGAGAATGGACAAGTTGTCAAAGAACATTGCGCTTGGTTTGCTTATTCCTGATGTTTTAAGCAAGGCTGTGATTGAAAAGAAAATTCTTATTTTCTTTTCATATGGATGAAACCTCATCTCTCTCTCGCTCCTCTTTTTGTCTCCTTTGGATTTTCTGAAGCAAAAAATAGTTTTTGTGAAAAGCTAAAAATATTTTTGTCTAATCTACTTTTAAAACTTTGTTTTTGCTATTTAGTATTTTTTTTGTTAATAAAATGAACAAGATTGCAGACAGTAGGCGTCCTTGTTTGACTCTTATCATGACTGTGAACGGGATCTTTGATTGGAAATCGGCAGTTTTAGTGTCCTTTTAATAGTCAAAAGTAACCCCTGCCCCCTCCCCCGACCCCAGTAAATAAATAAAGTTAATAAAATCAAAGTGCCACAGGATAGCGAAGAACGCCGCTATGCTGTGCCACAATCTTTTGGGGCTACTTGTCTTTGGGGGATATTTTCCCCTTCTTTCGAAAATCAGGCAAATATTCTCAGGCTCGTAAATTTTGATGGGCAGTTTAAACTTAAACTTTCTAATTTCTCCCCTTTGAAAAATTTAGCTTTAGTTATTATTATTATTTTTTTTTTGTATACAATGAACGCCATTCCAAATAATCGACCATGGTTTATCTACGAGAAATTTTGCGTTACTATCTTCAGAGGCTGATAACAAAAATGTATATAGGAAAATGTTGAAATATCCCGAAGGGTTAGTAATTGATATCTTAGTTTCCCCCCCCCCCCCTCCCTTCACAGGAAAGCTCCTCTGATCCATTTTTCCTCTCAACCATTTTCATTTGTTCATTGATAAACTAAGCTTCAATTATGATTATTTTTTTTTATACAGCGAACGCCATTCCAAATAATCGACCATGGTTTATCTACGAGAAATTTTGCGTTACTATCTTCAGAGGCTGATAACAACGATTGATAACAATGTTTTTCAACTCTATTTTTTTGCATTATGATTACTTCTAGGCAGAGTTTACGTTTTCGTTACGTAGTGCAGAGAACATTGCCCTGCCTACGTTTTGGACGCTTCATTTATGTAAAATTTCACAACGTGAGGGAATTACCTTCTGTTAGCGTAAAAAGTTATACGGCTTAATTTGAAAACACGGCTGTGCGATGTGTTCACGTGGCTGCACTTTACGTGCCATGGCAATTTGCTTGTGTATTTGAATGTAATTTTTTTTTAGGGTTGGGGCAAGCCCTTCAGCATCAATGGTAGCGAGCCTTCTATCTTTAGATGATGCAGTTGCTAGAAGTATGGTTAATGAACAGATTGTTGCTCTGCGACAAATTACGCACAAACTTGAAAATGCACACAATGGCGTCGATGTTAGTTGGGAAGCTGATGGTAAATTCCTTTTGTTTTCATATTTGGAAATTAACTAAATTCCTTCATTTGTGCCTGGAAAATTTATAATTTGGCAATTGAGTTTTTCAAAATCCATTTTCTGTGGGTGTTTAAATTGCAATTATGCAACTTCTGGCTATTTTAGCAGATATATTTTGCAATAAAATTTTCATTATTCGTTCAAGTTAAAAAAAGAAATTATTTACCTCAAAAATTCCCATTGAAATTTCCGAAATAGTTTGGATACACAGTTCTGTCACTTGAAAAAAAAAAAACATCTTTGCCATCAGATATAAAATTATTACCGAAAGAGACCTTACTTGTAACTTTAAATCGTCAATTTTATCATAGCTAACCATATTGCTCCTTAAGATTACCCGTGTCTCTATAGGGAAGAAAATAACTCGGGCTTTTTTGCCTGACGTCGCTAGGTCAAATATTGATCCATTGAAATAATCACAAGATTGGATTGTTTTTTTTACGAGTTCAAAAACGTATGGAATGCTAAGCCTCGAAAAAACGGAAAGTTTTATAGTCACAGGGTTTTATAAATAAACTCTCTGTTTATCAGTGTTATTACTTGCCAAAGTATTACTTAGTTTTATTACTGACCAAACTTACCAAATTTGGTTATTAACAATTTTTTCTTAAACCTCACCAAAACAAAACAAACGCGAAACTGCTATAATTTTTAGTAATTTTTTTTTCGCTCCTGTGCAATGGCTGCACCTTTTATGCTTTCTTTAGCAGCTTTTTCTTTTAGAAGCTATGGAACTAACAGCAGCTTTCTTTATGATATCAGGGAAAACCACCAAACAAAATTTAGCTTTCAAATTTGTAGCGTGACTTTTCTGCATAGTGTGGAGTCCCTCCCCTTATAAGGATAATTCCTACAAATTAGTGTTACTAGGGAAAAACAAAATAGTTTCTATTGAAACCAATTGAAGCGTTCAAGACTAAATTAATTTACGGTATTTTTCTGTACTAGAAAATATAAAGGAAATCGTGACACTTTCCCTACTTTATTATTGACGCATCGAAAGCCAAACCAACAATTAATCTTTTTATATTTTTAAGATTTGATTAGATTGGCCCCTGGACGATTCTTGAAAAAACAAAACGCTAAAAATTCTATTTTGTCTTGGCAATTCTTAAGAAAATGTCTGCATCATCTTACATAGTACATTTTTTGGTAAGTATCAAAATAACTGGAGCCTTGAACTTGGCTTTGTTCAACAAAAATGTTTTACATAACTTTTATACAAAGCAGTCAGGGTAGGCAACTGGTTATGTCGCCCCTAATAATAAAGAAAAGGAAAACAAATTACACATCAGTAGCTTTCACGAAACACAAAAAAAATGCATTGTTAGACATGTCTGAGATCAAAGAAATTTCAAAATGTTTTATAACTCTTGAAATACTTGCCAAGGATTGCAAATAGAAAGTAGGGGGAGGGGCAAGGTTTTTTTTAAATGAAGACACGATCGGGTACTAGGGGGGATTTTAGGGGGAGGGGGCTATTTTACTTTTTTTTTCAATTTTTTAAATGAAAATATTCCAAAAGTTATTTTTAAAAATTTTGGAGAAAGGGATTTGTACCCGTCCCTCCCCCCCCTCCCCCCCAAATTTGTGCCCCTATACTTGTCAGCCTTAAAAGGTGAGTACTATCTTTACCTTCTAGTTCTTGTTTCTCTTTTGATTAGTATGAAAATTGAAAGAAGAGAAGACCTCCAAAAAATAAAATAATTAATAAAGTAAAAATAAAATTAAATTGCTTCATAGTAATACAAAATTAATTCAACTAGTTTGTTAATTATTAAAATAATTAGCTAAATTTAAAAAAAAGATTAAAAATTAAAAAAAACTGGTTATTTAATTTTTTTTCACCTTTTTGCAGACATGGAATCAAGTGGAAGCGGGTCGGGTAGTGGTTTTATTCCAGACGATGACGAAGATGATGAAAATCACTATGACAGAGATTCTGAAAGACGGAACTACCCAACTGAAGTTGAACCAGAGCAAACTGAGACAGAACCAGAAGAAGACATATCATTTGTCACACAACCGCCATCCACTCCTCGGTCACATCCCCCCACAACAGCGGGCTCTCCAGCAGCAAACCCAGTGATACGAATGACTCCTGCGAGAGCTATAGCTACTTATTTAACCCCGTTTGTGGTTGTTTGGCTAGGAAACTGGTTTTGAATTCAAGCCGTCCACGACTTATATTAATTGTGTGGCGTTCGTGCTGAGAGATATCTATAAATGTAAACAGTGACATCTATATGATTGCGAATTGGTAGCTTTGGACTTAACGCTAGCTATTGTTATGGAAATTGATGGCAGCACGTTATTACGGAAAGAATCTCAAAAACGCCATGTAGTGTTTTGTTGTCTTAACTAGTTAACGAATTATTTTTAGTGTATTGCTAATCTTTGTCAAGATTTTCTTATACGTATTGGTTAGATCAGGTTTGTCAAACACTTTCGCCAAAATAACTATAGTGGTTCATTAGAGGGGGACTGGGGTTACATTTAGACATGAAATTAGTTTTTTCTTCTTGACTCTCAAGAGCTTTCTTATTTGGATGGATTGTTAACCACCCTTATCGGAGATACCTTTGACCTTTCCACAGAGGGGGAGGGTGCAACAGAGTAATACATTTTCCTATAAGGAGGAGAATTGCAGATTAGTTTATTCTAAAACGTTAAAATTTTTTTGTGTTTTGACATTTAGCGAATTTATTTAAAACTTAAGAGAAATATATAAGCTCTGGCCCTCCTCAAATCGCTTTTCTGGCCCTTAAATAATCGAAAATGCCATCATAATGTACGTTTGAATTCATACTCCTTTAAGCATATTTGCTGATTTTAACTTTTGTCTTTGTTTGCAAATGTTTGCACTAAGTACATTGTTTGCACTAAGTACATCTCATATTTTGGAATCTAAGGATTTGTCCTTTTTCTTGAAAGTTACAATTTTTTTTTCCTGCATCAGGGTCAGGAACTTCTTAGATACCTTGTATATAGGGGGGGGAGGGGTCCTTGTAAGTGATGGAAAGTTAAACTCGTGAACATATGGGTATCTGGGATCTAATGTACCCTGGTCCCACGTCTCCTCTAACCCTCTGGGTCTGGACTATGTGTGCTTATCTCCTCACTGACGAATCCGAATCGATTTTATTGGCAAATAAAACGGCAAGGGTAAATGGCTTAAATAGAAATCCGTTGATATCCGAAGTGTATTTTAAGTGTTTGACAGGCCTGTTGTAGAATTACGAACAAAAAAGTGATATTGTGTTTTTATGCCTTCAAGTTAACTGATTAAGGCAATGTTGTGCTAGTCTTTTTTTCGTGATTAGGAGAAGAACAAAAAAATTTAAACTGGATCGACCATCGCATTTTGGGACTTGTGCCTTGTTAAATTGCACAGTTTTTTCATCTTATTTTTTAATCCTTCAAAATTATGTCAAATATAAATTTGTGAAAATGCTATATTTATTTACTGTTTATATCCCTATTATGTATGAATGGAAGTATGAATTTATATCCTGGCAGTTTTGTTTCATAGCTAGTATTTGAGGCTATTTCAGTTCATTAATACAGGGGCGCCAAATTTGGAAATTCCTTTGATTTTTTTATTGAAATAAGAGGTTTCTCTTTTAAGTGAAGGGTGACAACACAGTTAAAAAAAAAAGTTTGGAATAATAGGAAGATAACTCTGTAAACCAAGATTAGAATATTTAAGACTATAGTGATGACAGCGGTCAAATATGGTTCTGAAGCAAGGGCACTCCGAAAAGTGGATGAAGATTTGCTGGATATTTTCCAGAGAAATTGCCTACGGATTGTTCTGGTCACCCGCCTGACTGTACCGTATTTCAAACAGTAGGCTGTACGGAAAGTGTGGCTCAATCGCGCTTTCTAGGGCTATATTGAGAGAAAGGTTGAGATGGCTAGGGCACGTTCTGTGGATGAAGAATGACAGATTGCCGAAGATCATCCCTTTTTGCCAACCGTCAAGGACTAAACGGAAAGCAGTTCGTCCACGGTCGGGACGGGAGGATGTCATAAAGAAAGATTTAAGGGAAATGGGAACTTTCTGGGAGGGTGTAAAGAGGGAGGCTTTGAATTGATTGGGATGGAGGAGGAGCGTGCCTAGCTGTGTTGGCCTCAGGTGGCTTGGTGCTGCGATGATGTTTTAGTAGTAGTAGCAGTTTTAATTGAATGAAGAAAAACAATATTTTTGTCCTCCTATACTCACAATTTCCGTGAACTTAAGTCACTGAATCTATGGAAAGGATGTGAGAATGGTCTACCAAAAGAGGTGCATTCTAAAGAATATGTTTTTTGGAATTAGGCTGCTGTAATTCAAAAGGCAGTATGTTACACTTCGCAGGTTATTAAGTTGAGTGGAAAAACAGAAAAATTGAGTTCAGACTGTTTGGCTGTTATCAGTAAGCTGTTTGTATGAGACAGACTTTCCTGAGTAACAACAATTTGGTATCTCTAAATATTTTTTACTACTATTGCTACTAACAATTCACTGGATTACCGATGCGCCTGAGGCCAACACAGCTGTCTACTCTTCCACTCCCAATCTATTCAAAGCCTCCCTCATTACATCCTCCCATGAAATTCTACTTCTTTAAAATTATTATTTGTGACTTCCTAGCCTATTTGGGACCACCGTGCATTTCGTTTAGCCCCAGGGATGATCAAAAAGCACTATCTTTGGGATTATCCTTCGGTGGCCTAGCTATTTCTGTAAAGACGCATAAAATCACTGGACACTATCTCCTTAATCTCAGTAAAGTCACATACCTCAGAGATCAATGGCTCTGAGATAAATCTCTTTCGCTTGACTCCTAAGAAACGTTTTGAGTTTTGAAGTTGAACTGACTATCGACTAATTTGTTTTAAAACTCTGAGCACCTTAGAATTTTGGAAGCTAGGATTATGATAATGTTCAAGCATGGTTCTGAAACGTGGGCGCTTCGGAAGAAGGAGGAAGATTGTTTACATGTTTTTCAGAGGAATTGTCTAAGGCCTGTTTTAAGTACCTGTCTAATAGATATATAGTATATAGTCTAGTGTATGGATATATAGTCTAGTAGATATATAGTATATAGTCTAGTATATGGATATATAGTCTAGTAGATATATAGTATATAGTCTAGTGTATGGATATATAGTCTAGTAGATATATAGTATATAGTCTAGTGTATGGATATATAGTCTAGTAGATATATAGTATATAGTCTAGTGTATGGATATATAGTCTAGTAGATATATAGTATATAGTCTAGTGTATGGATATATAGTCTAGTAGATATATAGTATATAGTCTAGTGTATGGATATATAGTCTAGTAGATATATAGTATATAGTCTAGTGTATGGATATATAGTCTAGTAGATATATAGTATATAGTCTAGTGTATGGATATATAGTCTAGTAGATATATAGTATATAGTCTAGTGTATGGATATATAGTCTAGTAGATATATAGTATATAGTCTAGTGTATGGATATATAGTCTAGTAGATATATAGTATATAGTCTAGTGTATGGATATATAGTCTAGTAGATATATAGTATATAGTCTAGTGTATGGATATATAGTCTAGTAGATATATAGTATATAGTCTAGTGTATGGATATATAGTCTAGTAGATATATAGTATATAGTCTAGTGTATGGATATATAGTCTAGTAGATATATAGTATATAGTCTAGTGTATGGATATATAGTCTAGTAGATATATAGTATATAGTCTAGTGTATGGATATATAGTCTAGTAGATATATAGTATATAGTCTAGTGTATGGATATATAGTCTAGTAGATATATAGTATATAGTCTAGTGTATGGATATATAGTCTAGTAGATATATAGTATATAGTCTAGTGTATGGATATATAGTCTAGTAGATATATAGTATATAGTCTAGTGTATGGATATATAGTCTAGTAGATATATAGTATATAGTCTAGTGTATGGATATATAGTCTAGTAGATATATAGTATATAGTCTAGTGTATGGATATATAGTCTAGTAGATATATAGTATATAGTCTAGTGTATGGATATATAGTCTAGTAGATATATAGTATATAGTCTAGTGTATGGATATATAGTCTAGTAGATATATAGTATATAGTCTAGTGTATGGATATATAGTCTAGTAGATATATAGTATATAGTCTAGTGTATGGATATATAGTCTAGTAGATATATAGTATATAGTCTAGTGTATGGATATATAGTCTAGTAGATATATAGTATATAGTCTAGTGTATGGATATATAGTCTAGTAGATATATAGTATATAGTCTAGTGTATGGATATATAGTCTAGTAGATATATAGTATATAGTCTAGTGTATGGATATATAGTCTAGTAGATATATAGTATATAGTCTAGTGTATGGATATATAGTCTAGTAGATATATAGTATATAGTCTAGTGTATGGATATATAGTCTAGTAGATATATAGTATATAGTCTAGTGTATGGATATATAGTCTAGTAGATATATAGTATATAGTCTAGTGTATGGATATATCGTCTAGTAGATATATAGTATATAGTCTAGTGTATGGATATATAGTCTAGTAGATATATAGTATATAGTCTAGTGTATGGATATATAGTCTAGTAGATATATAGTATATAGTCTAGTGTATGGATATATAGTCTAGTAGATATATAGTATATAGTCTAGTGTATGGATATATAGTCTAGTAGATATATAGTATATAGTCTAGTGTATGGATATATAGTCTAGTAGATATATAGTATATAGTCTAGTGTATGGATATATAGTCTAGTAGATATATAGTATATAGTCTAGTGTATGGATATATAGTCTAGTAGATATATAGTATATAGTCTAGTGTATGGATATATAGTCTAGTAGATATATAGTATATAGTCTAGTGTATGGATATATAGTCTAGTAGATATATAGTATATAGTCTAGTGTATGGATATATCGTCTAGTAGATATATAGTATATAGTCTAGTGTATGGATATATAGTCTAGTAGATATATAGTATATAGTCTAGTGTATGGATATATAGTCTAGTAGATATATAGTATATAGTCTAGTGTATGGATATATAGTCTAGTAGATATATAGTATATAGTCTAGTGTATGGATATATCGTCTAGTAGATATATAGTATATAGTCTAGTGTATGGATATATAGTCTAGTAGATATATAGTATATAGTCTAGTGTATGGATATATAGTCTAGTAGATATATAGTATATAGTCTAGTGTATGGATATATAGTCTAGTAGATATATAGTATATAGTCTAGTGTATGGATATATAGTCTAGTAGATATATAGTATATAGTCTAGTGTATGGATATATAGTCTAGTAGATATATAGTATATAGTCTAGTGTATGGATATATAGTCTAGTAGATATATAGTATATAGTCTAGTGTATGGATATATCGTCTAGTAGATATATAGTATATAGTCTAGTGTATGGATATATAGTCTAGTAGATATATAGTATATAGTCTAGTGTATGGATATATAGTCTAGTAGATATATAGTATATAGTCTAGTGTATGGATATATAGTCTAGTAGATATATAGTATATAGTCTAGTGTATGGATATATCGTCTAGTAGATATATAGTATATAGTCTAGTGTATGGATATATAGTCTAGTAGATATATAGTATATAGTCTAGTGTATGGATATATAGTCTAGTAGATATATAGTATATAGTCTAGTGTATGGATATATAGTCTAGTAGATATATAGTATATAGTCTAGTGTATGGATATATAGTCTAGTAGATATATAGTATATAGTCTAGTGTATGGATATATAGTCTAGTAGATATATAGTATATAGTCTAGTGTATGGATATATAGTCTAGTAGATATATAGTATATAGTCTAGTGTATGGATATATAGTCTAGTAGATATATAGTATATAGTCTAGTGTATGGATATATAGTCTAGTAGATATATAGTATATAGTCTAGTGTATGGATATATAGTCTAGTAGATATATAGTATATAGTCTAGTGTATGGATATATAGTCTAGTAGATATATAGTATATAGTCTAGTGTATGGATATATAGTCTAGTAGATATATAGTATATAGTCTAGTGTATGGATATATAGTCTAGTAGATATATAGTATATAGTCTAGTGTATGGATATATAGTCTAGTAGATATATAGTATATAGTCTAGTGTATGGATATATAGTCTAGTAGATATATAGTATATAGTCTAGTGTATGGATATATAGTCTAGTAGATATATAGTATATAGTCTAGTGTATGGATATATAGTCTAGTAGATATATAGTATATAGTCTAGTGTATGGATATATAGTCTAGTAGATATATAGTATATAGTCTAGTGTATGGATATATAGTCTAGTAGATATATAGTATATAGTCTAGTGTATGGATATATAGTCTAGTAGATATATAGTATATAGTCTAGTGTATGGATATATAGTCTAGTAGATATATAGTATATAGTCTAGTGTATGGATATATAGTCTAGTAGATATATAGTATATAGTCTAGTGTATGGATATATAGTCTAGTAGATATATAGTATATAGTCTAGTGTATGGATATATAGTCTAGTAGATATATAGTATATAGTCTAGTGTATGGATATATAGTCTAGTAGATATATAGTATATAGTCTAGTGTATGGATATATAGTCTAGTAGATATATAGTATATAGTCTAGTGTATGGATATATAGTCTAGTAGATATATAGTATATAGTCTAGTGTATGGATATATAGTCTAGTAGATATATAGTATATAGTCTAGTGTATGGATATATAGTCTAGTAGATATATAGTATATAGTCTAGTGTATGGATATATAGTCTAGTAGATATATAGTATATAGTCTAGTGTATGGATATATAGTCTAGTAGATATATAGTATATAGTCTAGTGTATGGATATATAGTCTAGTAGATATATAGTATATAGTCTAGTGTATGGATATATAGTCTAGTAGATATATAGTATATAGTCTAGTGTATGGATATATAGTCTAGTAGATATATAGTATATAGTCTAGTGTATGGATATATAGTCTAGTAGATATATAGTATATAGTCTAGTGTATGGATATATAGTCTAGTAGATATATAGTATATAGTCTAGTGTATGGATATATAGTCTAGTAGATATATAGTATATAGTCTAGTGTATGGATATATAGTCTAGTAGATATATAGTATATAGTCTAGTGTATGGATATATAGTCTAGTAGATATATAGTATATAGTCTAGTGTATGGATATATAGTCTAGTAGATATATAGTATATAGTCTAGTGTATGGATATATAGTCTAGTAGATATATAGTATATAGTCTAGTGTATGGATATATAGTCTAGTAGATATATAGTATATAGTCTAGTGTATGGATATATAGTCTAGTAGATATATAGTATATAGTCTAGTGTATGGATATATCGTCTAGTAGATATATAGTATATAGTCTAGTGTATGGATATATAGTCTAGTAGATATATAGTATATAGTCTAGTGTATGGATATATAGTCTAGTAGATATATAGTATATAGTCTAGTGTATGGATATATAGTCTAGTAGATATATAGTATATAGTCTAGTGTATGGATATATAGTCTAGTAGATATATAGTATATAGTCTAGTGTATGGATATATAGTCTAGTAGATATATAGTATATAGTCTAGTGTATGGATATATAGTCTAGTTGATATATAGTATATAGTCTAGTGTATGGATATATAGTCTAGTAGATATATAGTACCCGTCTAATAGATAGTATAGCCCACTTTCTTGGGCTATACTGAGGGAAAGGTTGAGATAGCTAGACAAGATTGGTGAATGAAGGTTGAAAAAGATATTGCCAAAGATCTTCCTGCCAAAAAATTGTCGCAGAATGATGTAGGAAGAAGTAGTAAGACGGGATTTAAAGGAAATTTTTACTTCTTGGGATGGCGTAAAGAGGCTTTAAATAAATTGGGGGACGGAAGAAAAGCGCGTGAGTTGGCCTCAAGTGGCTTGGTGCTGAAGTGAGTTGCTAGTAGTAGTAGTAGTATTTACAAACTGCTATAAAATAACCATTACTTGGAAATAGCCATCAGAGCGCCTGATAAAAGACGGCTTCAATCCTTTATTCTTAACCGATTCATCGTTCATAAAAAATCTAAGTAACTGTATTTAGTCATTCAAATAATACTTTAATTGTTTAAAAGTCGAATAGATAATAAAAAGGTCTCAGGCTCATTTCTTTTTTGTCTGCAGTGCAATGTTTAGAAAATCCTTGCACGTTAATGGTTCAAAGAAGGTACAGCTCGGCCATCTTTCAGCTAAAAATTTCCTGGAGAGTGACTTCACATGCACCGCCAAGGTCTGCAATGTAGGTCCCACTTGATGGTAAGATTGCCTAGTGTAGCTATGCTGGCCTTTTATGGTAGCCTTATGGTGACCTTTCAGCTAAAATTTTCTTGGAGAGCGACGTCAGATGCACCGCCAAAGTCTGCAATGTAGGTCCCACTTGATGGTAAGATTGCCTAGTGTAGCTATGCTGGCCTTTTATGGTGACCTTTCAGCTAAATTTTCTTGGAGAGCGACGTCAGATGCACCGCCAAGGTCTGCAATGTAGGTCCCACTTGATGGTAAGATTGCCTAGTGTAGCTATGCTGGCCTTTTATGGTGACCTTTCAGCTAAATTTTCTTGGAGAGCGACGTCAGATGCACCGCCAAGGTCTGCAATGTAGGTCCCACTTGATGGTAAGATTGCCCAGTGTAGCTATGCTGGCCTTTTATGGTGACCTTTCAGCTAAATTTTCTTGGAGAGCGACGTCAGATGCACCGCCAAGGTCTGCAATGTAGGTCCCACTTGATGGTAAGATTGCCCAGTGTAGCTATACTGGCCTTTTATGGTGACCTTTCAGCTAAATTTTCTTGGAGAGCGACGTCAGATGCACCGCCAAGGTCTGCAATGTAGGTCCCACTTGATGGTAAGATTGCCTAGTGTAGCTATGCTGGCCTTTTATGGTGACCTTTCAGCTAAATTTTCTTGGAGAGCGACGTCAGATGCACCGCCAAGGTCTGCAATGTAGGTCCCACTTGATGGTAAGATTGCCTAGTGTAGCTATGCTGGCCTTTTATGGTGACCTTTCAGCTAAAATTTTCTTGGAGAGCGACGTCAGATGCACCGCCAAAGTCTGCAATGTAGGTCCCACTTGATGGTAAGATTGCCCAGTGTGGCTATGCTGGCCTTTTATGGTGGCCTTATGGTGACCTTTCAGCTAAATTTTCTTGAAGAGCGACGTCAGATGCACCGCCAAGGTCTGCAATGTAGGTCCCACTTGATGGTAAGATTGCCTAGTGTAGCTATGCTGGCCTTTTATGGTGACCTTTCAGCTAAATTTTCTTGGAGAGCGACGTCAGATGCACCGCCAAGGTCTGCAATGTAGGTCCCACTTTATGGTAAGATTGCCTAGTGTAGCTATGGTGGCCTTTTTTCAGTTCTCTGATTTACAGTTACTTATTTGTGAGTGAGGGAAATGGACAGTCCTCATTTTGAAAGAAAAAGTAGCCTGCTTTGTAACCAAGTGCTCGTAAGATTGAAGGAAAGAGACCGAACCAATCAATAGAACATGTTGTTTTGGAGGCAGCCGGCGAATTACTGCATCCAACGCTCTTAAAGCAGTATAACTGCTTAAGAGCGGGAAAAAGGAATTTTTTCGTCACGTCACTCGTAAGGTGCAATGTTTTAAAGAAGAAATGGAAGAAATTATTTATATACGGTATTAAACTGATTATCGTGAGTTGACACGGCTGATCGTGAGAGGATCATAAAAAAGTTAGGGCAGCTGACTGTTGAAAAGATGAGGTTAATAAGAAGATAACTGAGGAGCTGGAGGACGCCCAATGGATGCTCTGGGAAAGTGAAAGGACAGATTCACCTTCCCACAGAAACGCTCAAAATATTAAACCCTCTGAGAAACACCAAAATATTCTAAAAATGCAGGATTGGCAAATATCTGAAAAGATTGACGCTTTTTTGGAAACGAAAAACTTATGAAGCCTGTACACCTGTTAAATTTCTTTCAGCCCATTCCCTTGAAAAATTAGGCGGGCGGTACTGAAAATCCCGCTAAAAGGCAGAACCGAAAGATTTTGATTCTAACAAATTGCTCCCCTAATCTCCAGGAACATGAAGATGCGACACCTGTAAACGACAAAAGCGGAACTCAGTCAGGCAGTATAGGAATCTGGAAGCTTACCTTCAAGGTACCTGCATATTGGAATGGATGATTCTTTGCATTAAATGTTGAAAAACTTAAAAGGTGCACAATTTTGGGTATTGAGCCCTATTAACCCCTTCAGCCGTCTCCCCTTTTATAATAACCAGCTTACAAAAAAAGTAATATTTACCTACTTTTGTCTTGAATTTTTGTTTTTTGTTTTTTGAATTTTGTTTTTTGTTTAAATAGGAAAAATCCTTATCCTTGTAAATAACCTCCAATATATTTTTTTCTTTTGACTCATGAAGCCCCCCCCCCTCCATAAGGAGTGTTTTCTTATGTTTTTAACTTAATAGTTAGAGGTAAAAAGGTACAATTCAAGTAAATGACGAAAATGAGAGTCAAATACCCAACGGAGACGAAATTAAGACTGCAGTTTTAATTTGCTAGATGGCTCTAAGGTATGTATTCGTTACATAGCTTGAGGTTGAGTCTAGAAAAAGAAAACAGCTGGAGGGGAGTTATAGTTTCCTGTTGCCATTCTGTAACATAGTCTGCTTAGTGTAAGAATGTAAAATGGTCACTGATTGGTGATCTAAGAATAATAATCCACCAATCAGGAACAAGGTTGTTTTCTTTTCCACTCCTTGGCATTTTTCAATATCTTGAAGTGTCAGTTTTTGAGCTTCCGACTTTCGAGAGCGTAGAATATGCCTACGCTGAATGATCACGGCTATATCCTGCTTGAAAGACGTTACTTTCATTCGGCCCTTGAAAATTTTTTTTATTTATATTTATACGTCTAAAGAATGTATATCTAATGGCGCCCAAAAAATATGTACAAGATTTTTGGTCCTCCATAATCGAAACACATGCCCTGCAAAAACAGGTTCTGAGTAATTGGGGTTGCTCAGATTCTGAGTAACAGGGAGAGAACAATGACAACTAATATGATCAGAAAAAGGATAAATAACAAAGAGACATCTAGTATTTGGGGTGTAATTGGGTGTAACAGTAATTGGGGTGTAACAGGGAGAGAACAATGACAACTAATATGATCAGAAAAAGAATAAATAACAAAGAGACATCTAGTATTTGGGGTGTAATTGGGTGTAACAGTAATTGGGGTGTAACAGGGAGAGAACAATGACAACTAATACGATCAGAAAAAGGATAAATAACAAAGATTCTAGCAAAGATCTAGTATTTGGGGTGTAACAGGGAGAGAACAATGACAACTAATATGATCAGAAAAAGGATAAATAACAAAGAGACATCTAGTATTTGGGGTGTAATTGGGGTGTAACAGTAATTGGGATGTAACAGAGAGAGAACAATGACAACTAATTTGAACAGAAAAAGTTTAAATGACAATGAGACATCTAGTAGTTTTGAATGCGTCACGAAGCGATAAGTAGTGTATTCGCTTCAAAGGGCTTTGGACGGTAGGAGTTTGATTTTTGGCGGCCCTTTTGTTCAACGATTAAAATGAGGTGCTTGGTAGGTAGACCTGGATGGATAGAAAAATACAATGAATTCTAATCTATACATTTATTGACTAGAAACTAATCAGAATAGCTTACATATTAAATGACAAAAACAACTGACAACAAGATATTCAAAATCAGTACATTAGAAAAACAATTAACAATAAATAGACAAAACATTGGGCTTATGTTGTAGCTTAGCAAAATTGAAGAAAGCAGAAGGAGTCATTTATTTAGAATTAAACGTTGGTGAAAACAGACACTAAGATTATGTCACTAGAACTTTGCCAAATTTGGATCAGTTGACGTACTTTTTGGAGCCCCCCCCCCTGCTTGGAAAATTTGGCCAAAGCCCTGTTCAACTGCCCCAGAGAACGTACCTTTAAACCAGTGCCGTAGCTAGAAAGTATGAGGGCACTCCTCCTGGGGAAAGCATCTATTGGGTACCATTTAGATATATTTCATGAACTCTTGGCTCACTTACAACGTTAAGGGGGGGGGGGGGGGAGCAGAAAATTACATAATCCATGAGTAGCTGAAAAAAACTACCTTCGTCACTTACAAGCTAGAAATATTCTGGATTGTTAAATTCCCGAAAAAAATACAGGCCAATACTGTCTTATTAATTAAATATGTGCATTTTAAAGGCATTTAGGCTCTTATATATTGGAAAATCAAAAATAACAAAGCTCTTAGACGAACTTGTGTCCTCGGGGAGTGCTATTTTGAAAGTGACCATATTCCGTGGCACAATATAATAATATCAAAGAGCCAAAATAAGTAAGATTTCAAATATAAACAGTTTCAAGTGCTGAAACATAATATACAAAACATAATAAAGAAGGTTATGTTATTATTCTAAATTCCTAATATGTTTTTCTGTCCAATAATTCACTTTTTAAAGTGTTTGGACAGTGTGAAGTTAGAAAACAATTGTTACTTCATAATATGCTGAATAATAGTACCTAACATGTTTTGCATGCAGACCCGCTATACTTTACCCCCCCCCCCCTTAATGTGCAAATATGTAGCCCAAATTTTGTTTCTAAAGTATTATATTTTTATCACACTTAGGTATATTTCATTAGGATTAACCTAACTTCACTTCTTGAGTAGTCGGGGGTATATCATACAAGTACCTAATTGAGCACTAACTTTAACCATGGAGAAACAGGAGGTTCCTTTTCATTCATACCGTAGTTAAAAGTGATCTTTAATTTCATTGGCTTATGATTGTGAGGTGCTTTCGAAGGCCAATCATAAAATTTCTTAAGCGTATCCCAGGAAAAAAAAGTGCTTTTTAAAAACCTGACTTGGCCACTAGCATATCATTGACATGCGCTATGGCATTGTGTTCTAAAAAATTTCTTAGAGTCGTTATTATATTTTCATTTCATTTTAAGTAATTACACACCCTAGAACAATGGGGTGAATAATGATTGTTGTGTGAAAATTTGGGCCAGTAAGGAGAAGGAAAAGCTTTTTAGCCAGGAGATTTTTCAAAAGTTTGTATTTTTCTTTGTGCTTTAACCATGTGTTGGCAAACAACTTTCATTGCTTATAGTTTCCCACTGTATAGTTCCTATATATATAGAGAGAGTAGTAGAGACCCCTCTATATATAGACCCATAATGCTTTCAACAACCCATAAACAATAGTGTAAAAATAAGGACGAGAATCTACCAAATTACTAGGTAAGGCTGTATCCAGGATTTTTGTTGCGGGGGAGGGGTACAAATTTCTTTTACAAAATGCATTGAAAATTTGTTTATATGTGGACATTTTTTTCGGGGGGGGGGGGGGGAGGGGGGCTCAAACCGGATACCTCCCCCCTGCCTAGATACGGCCATGTTACGAGGTATTCTCTATTTCTTTCTAATAGTCACATAAGATTATGCGAAGCTGGTGTTACTGGAAATTCAGGTCGGTCTCGAAAGGACCGATTTCATTTGGCGTAACGGAAAAAAAACTGAATTCGAATCAACCAAATCCATACAGCGATCTAGAAAATACTTTTATATCACCAGCGCTACTTAGTACCTTTGAGAAATAAATCGAAGTTAATTACAGAATTTAAGCAAATACAAGCTGTTTCTACTACGTTGACTAGAATAACCGTTGGACAAAAGAAACGATTTTGAACAGGCAACATTTTAATGACACTGTTGATTTAAATTTGGAAGTCCCCCTTCCACTAGAGGATTAGTATCCAAAAGACATGGTTTCAACCCCCCACCCTCCCCCCAGGACAGTCAATATAAAAGAGACAGTTTTTTGTTTTTGAGATATTGAACTGGTGTTGACAAAATGAACGAATTAACAGATGAAATTATTTTTAATATTTTCTTTTTCTTTTTTAGATTATTTTAGTGTTCATTATTTAGAATTTAGTTTTAAATACTAATTTATTTTTTAAATATTTAGGATTTAGTTTATTTTAATTAATTTTAAATTTAACTTTTTCATTGGTAAATATAAAAGAGACAGTTTTTTTGTTTTTGAGATATTGAACTGGTGTTGACAAAATGAACGAATTAACAGATGAAATTATTTGTAATATTTTCTTTTTCTTTTTTAGATTATTTTAGTGTTTATTATTTAGAATTTAATTTTAAATACTAATTTATTTTTTAAATATTTAGGATTTAGTTTATTTTAATTAATTTTAAATTTAACTTTTTCATTGGTAATAAATATGAAGTTTCCAATCATAATTTTGCGTATTGGTCAGGTCGATCTTAACTCTAACATTGGCTGGCATTAGATGAAAAAATTTTAAATACAATTTTAGTTTTATTAAAATTTAATTCGAATTAAAAAGGGTTTAGATAAGAAAAAAAAATGTTTAAAGTTAATAATTATTATTAAATTAGATAAAACGTAAATTAAAACAATTAAAATTTTTTGTAAAGATGATGTAAATGGTAATACATATGAAGTTTTCGATCTCAGTTTTTCGTATTGTTGTGATTGATTTTAACCTGAATGTAATGGGTTACATGATTATATTCTGTTCCTGATATAACACCCTTTGAAAAACTTAATGAATTCTTATTTAAAACAAATAACTAATAATAAATTGAATGTAAAAGGCATATTATCTAGCCCCTTCTTAATTGGTGTAATTATGGTCTTAAGGATTCTAAACATTAGAAAGCGTATGCACAAAATTGCAGAAAGCTGATTTTGACTTGTTTTGATTCATGTATAGAGTGATTTGAAGAGACTCCGCCTTCCTCTCTTTTATATTAGGCTCCTTATTAGGAGATATAAGACGGTTATAAAAGACCACACCTATCTCCTCTTCAAAGCAATAGCCATTCCGGACTTCTAACTGGGTACTGCTTTAGTACTAAGATGAATAAGAAAACATAAGTCTATTAGCACCATTTGCCTATTCATGTTATTGCCAAGATGTGAAATACCCTTATTACCAATTAAGACCAAGCACTACATCGAATAAGACGGGGCTTTGGCAAAAGTGGGTTGTTTAACTTCGGTCCAATGTAAAGCACAAGTAGAAAAAAAGAACAAATACAACTACATTTTGTTTGTATAATTAGCTTATGGGTTTTGTAGAATAATGCTAGATGGTGTTATTGTTTCCTTGAAGGTGAACTTGAATTTCCTTTCTTGTCAGCTTCCCGTACTATTTGTCAAGGCCGTTCTAGGAGGGGGGAGTTTCCAGGGAAAGCTATCCTGGAAACCGAGATTGGGGGTGCCGTGGAAAAGATTAAAAAAGATGATTGCATTTGTCACATACTACTTCAAATGCAATTTTGTCAAGTAGATAGTGCCGAAGTTATTTTCACCCGGGTACCACCACCCCTAGCAACGACCCTGCTTTTTATATTCAAGTGTCCCCGCACAAATTTTGGTATCTTCGCTGATAAGGCTCTCCTCCTGATAGCTCTGGCGAGCTCCCTGACGAGGGCACACTCGAAGATGAAGTACTATCGCAATAAGCGATATTATAAGAACCTCGACGGATATCAATTTCAGGAGTGCTGATGGTCTCATCCTGCTTCTCGAATCCTAAAATAGATTTGAAATTATTGAGGACAAATTGAAAGGAAGCGTATTTGTTGCAGGTAAAATCAGTAATTTGATAAGATACATAGAAAGTTTTTTTTTCTTTATTGGTACCTAACGAACCATTTCGTTTAGAGTCATTCAAAAGGTTTTATGTGACATTTTTTTTGACAAGCTTAGTTTAACATTTTTGTTTATTTGAAAAAACGTTCGCATGCAGACCAATACGTAACGTACGTGCCGAACTCCGAACTTCCGGTACCGAGTTGTCAGTAAATAAGAACTTTGTTTATGAAATTTAGATTTTTTTATCGTATGGTTCAAAGGACTCAAAAGTTATTAGATTAGGTACTGTTAGCCTTACTCAAGTAACTAAAATTACCAATGGAGTATTCTAGTCACTGTCTACAGTTATGCCTGGTAATTGTCATGACGAAAAACTATTGAGTGGAGGATGTCGACCAACGACGTGCTCTCTCATGATCAACTGCAACTACTAAGTGGTTAAGGTGCTTGGCCCTCAGACCAGTTTTTTATCCCTGGACTTATTATATCCCACGATGTTTTATCCTAGATGAAATTCTCGGAAGAAACCAAATCAAAATCTGGGACTAAACCAACTTATTACTAAATCGTAAATTGGAATATTTTAAATTTCAAGAAATCAAATTATATTATAACAACCAAATCGAATTATTTGATTTGGTTTCAAAATCGTGTTTGATATACACGTCAAGAACTGAGAAACATAACTAACTTGATAATTATTCTTTGGAAGCTTTAAATATTTCATGAACAAAGCTATATGTAATTTTATTGAAATTAGTATATCATTACAACCCAATTAAATTATTTGATCTGGTTTTGCAAAAGCATTTGGCATAATGCACGAAAAACGAAATGGAAACCAAAAGGATTTGGTTTCCTACCTAAAATGTCATCTACCTACCTAAAATGTCAACCTACCTAAAATGTCAACAAAAGCAACCTACCTAAATGTCAAAAGCAACCTACTTAAAATGTTATCTACCTCTTGATTTTTTTTAGGAAAGTTGGCAACGTTGCAACGTTTCAAAATTCCACTGTTTAAAAATTACAGCCGCCAATATTGGGTCTTTAGGACTAAATATTATATTGAAAAACTGAACTCAGCTTAAAATTTGATATGTACACAGTGCTCAGCTTAAACAACTTAAGGTTCCATGGTTTTTGACCAACTTCTTTTAAGAGTTATATTCGTTAAGAATTAAGTATCAAAAATAATTTGGAAATTATTGTCGGGAAACAAGAAATGTTTCATGAACAGAATTAGATTTGAAAAATTTTCTCCTAAAATTATTTTGCTGATGAAATATTTGAGGTTCTTACTGAGGTTGGATGATCTTGATGATATGCTACTGATCTTACTTATTAGATGTTGTTCTTACTAATCTATTCTTACTAGCTATATAATAATAATAACTTATTAATAATCCGCTACAAAAAAAAGTAAGCAGATTAGCAAAAAGAAACAAGCACTTCAAACAAGGAAAACAAAACACCAAACAAGTGAGGACACTGTTGGCGGGCAGGTACTTATAGGTACCTTGGGGTAGTTTCTCAACAGCTTCGTACGTTTTGAACCAATGTTGGGGAGTCCGCAACATTATTTTCCAGAATATTTTTGTGGAGGGGGGGGGACAAAAAGGCATCAAATATTAGTTGGAATGCAGTTTTATGATTTTAAGAGACGTAAAAAATTTTGGGGGAGGGGTCAAACCCCCCTAAAACCCCACCTGGACACAGCTTTGGTCCCTTAAACAGATATGAGATTTCGGTTTACAAACTAAGGAGGTGGATCATATGCACCGCAATAGCGCTGCCTAAGTAAAGAGTGATGTGGGCACAATGTCTTATTTATCTATTTATCATTATTTTTTGCTTTTCACCAAGCCACTTTATATAGAAGGAGTTGTCGTAGAAACTTTGATAGAAGCAGATCTAATTGGAAATTGAAATTTTCAGTGCCCTTTTTTAAGAGTCAAAAGTGATCGGGCATCGACTAGCCCTCCCCCACGCTCTTTTTTCCCCAAATGCATCCGATCGAAATTTGGAGGTAGTCATTTTGCTCAAAATAGTCAAAAGATCATATAACAATGCCTCCAGGATTGACGTAAACTCCCAGAGCTTGGGGGACAGGGTTGTAAGTTATGCCTCATTTTATAGAAGGGGTGGGTCGTATAAACTTTGGAGGAGCCTCATTTGATTGGAAATTGAAAGTTCTAGTTTCTTTTAAAGAGCCGAAACTGATTGGAAGGCAGCTAGGTCCCCTCATACCCTTTTTTCCCCAAATACATCCAATTGAAAGTTTGAGATCGCCATTTTGTTCAAAATAGTCCAAAGATCATATAACAATTCCTCCAGGTTTGACACAACCCCCCAGAGCCTGGGGGCAAGTGTTGCAATTTGCGCTCCAGGCATATAAGGTTTTGTTCAACATAGTTGAAAGGTCCATTAATTATATCTTTGGGAATGTCAACCCCCCGCCCCACAGCCTATTAGGGCAAAGGCTATTAGTTAGGCAACTCGTCCATTGTTTATGTATAGTAAATTGTTATTGAGAAAAGTGTGCATTTTTGACCTTTACTTTCTATAAAGATGACAAGCATTCAGGAGAGCCTTTCAGAGAATGTGAAGGGAGGTGTTGAGCTAAATCAAACCACATAATGTAAATACGGATTGTCAAAATGACGTAGCTTAGGAATGATTGAGTATATTAATTTGGAACATTTAGGAAATGATAAGGGAGATGATCCATCAACTGAAAATGTAATATTTACATGCCACTACTACGACTGCAACAACTGCTACCACTACTACTACTACTACTACCGCTCCAACTACTGCTTGTGTACCGAGCACTATCAAGGCTGAGGATATTGAAATGAACATCTTAGGAAATGATGAGGTGAAAGTTGAACTAAATCAAAATGTACTATATGCATACAGGTTGTCAAAAGGGTGTATGTCAAAAGCAATATATTTGGAACGGCTTACCGTCTCAAGATGAAACTTCCTGGGTATCATGAGGGGGATGTTCAACTGACCAAAAGGCAACATGTACACGCTGCTACTGCTATTAATGCTTTTACAACTACTGTTACTACTACTACTAATACAACACTATTACTGCTGCAAATGCTCCTACTACTACAACTACTGCTATGATACTAGTACCATTAAGGCCAAGTGTATGCTTGACTAAATCAAGACACACTACGTGCATTACATACAGACGGCGTGTTGTGATTCAGTTCACCTTTGCCCCTCAATATTCCCTGAAATTTTATTTTCACACTCTTAGGCACAGTTGTAATAGCAGTCACAGTATTAGTATTAGTACTAGTAGTACTAGTAGTAGTATTAACAGCAATAGTACCAGTAGCAGTAGTGTTCGCCATTTGAACTTAGATTATATCCCTTTTTGGTCAGTTGAACATCCCCTCGTCAAGTTCTGCAAGTTTCAACTTAATACAATTAGCCGTTGCTATGAAATTGTTGATATGTCCTTTTGATAACCTGTTTATTCATACTTATCCCAAAATTTTCATCTTGATACTCTTAATCTTACAAGTAGTTGCAATAGAAGCAGTACTAGTAGTAGCAGTATTGGTAGTGGTAACAGTAGTAGTAGTAGTAGTAGCAAAATAGCAGTGGTATTAATATTAGTAATAGCAAGCACATACTGCCTTTTGGTCAAGTTATCTGCCCCTTTAAGTATTCTCCTTAAGTTCCTACTTAAAACTCAGATCCATTCTTGAGATACGCCCTTTTGACAATCTACATCTACATTGTGTTTTGATTTAGGTCAAATTTCCCCTCAGTATTTTGATATTGAGATCATTACCGTCTTATCTTGAGACGGTAAGCCGTTCCAAAAATATTGCTGATGCGCCCTTTTGACTTCCTTTTGGCGCCTTTTCCATCTCAATACTCTTAGCCTTACAAGTACTTGCAATTGAAGTAGTAGTTGGAGTACTTTAGTAGCAGCAGTAGCAGTAAAAGTAGCAGTGGTAGTTGTATTACTAGTAGCATGCACATAGTACCTTTTGATCAATTGATCTTCCCCTAAAGCACCAATGACAATGAATAGGGACAAATTCTTTTATCTGACAGTGAACCTTCAAAAAAATTTCTATAAAACGAAACAACAAAAGAATCTCTCTTTCCTTTGGTCAAGTAATATTCCCCTTTAAGTATTCTCTCACAGTTCCAACTTGATATCCAAATCCATTCTTAAGATACGCCCTTTTGACAAGCTGCTTTGTCAAAAGCAAATATCAGCAATATCTTAGAAATCTTAGTGTCTGAGGCTGAAACTTACAGGAGTTATTGTAGGGGATGCTGAACTAACCAAAAGACAATATTTGCATCCTAATACTACTACTACCACTGCTATTGCTGTTACTGCTGCTACTACTACTACTGTTACTAAAGCTACTACTATTAATTCTATTACTACTACTACTCCTACTACTACTACTGCTACCTACTACTACTACTACTACTACTATTACTACTGGCACTGCTACTACTGCTACTAAACCTAAGGGTATTAAAGCCAAAGGGTATTAAAGGGTATAAACCTAATACCCTTTAGGTTTATACCAAAGGGTATAAACCTAAGGGTATTAAAGCCTACTAAACCTAAGGGTATTAAGGTGACATGTGGTTGCTCCTATTAATGCTACTACTGCCACTATAACTATTGCTACTACGCAAGCTAAGGCTATTATGGTGGGGCTTTAAATGAATATTTAGCTGGATGTTGAACTAAATCAAAACGACCTATGAGCATGTAGATTGTCAAAAGGGTGACACAGTAATATCTCAAGAACGGTTTACATTATAAAGTTTGACCTTTTATTAAGTTGTGGCGGATTTTGATTTGGGGTAAGTCTTGGTGGATGCTATTAATACTACTACTACGATTATCGTAACTAATGATGCTAAGGGTATTAAGGTGAAACTTTCAGCGAACATTCAGGGGGAGCTTCGTTTTGAATTAAACGAAAAGGTGTATGCCAGCAGGTTTTCAAAAGGGAATATAATTAGTGTCATAGGCAGCGCAGTCCCATCATAAATAGCAGTATCATAGAAACTTTTAATGGAGCTAATCCAATTGAAAATTAAAAGTTCTAGTACCCTTTTTAAGAGCCAAAAGTGATTGGAGGGCATGCAGCCCCCTTTCCGAGCCTATTAACTTTCCAAATACACCCAATCAAAATAATTACATTGCCATTTTGTTCATCATAGTTGAACGGTGAAGCAACTTTTTCTTTATGGATATTGGGTATGTGAACCCCCACAGTTACGAAATTTCCCCATTATCCTTTAAGACTAAATATTGCTTTGAAACTAAATCAAAAGACACTGTGTGTATGCTGGTTGCCAATAACACATCTCAGCAAAATCCCCAAAAGGACTGAGGATCAAACAGTTCGTGGTAACGAACTGTAAGTAAGGAGCGACCCGGCTCAATGGTAACCGAAACTCTAAAAAACGAGATTTTGATACCAATAGATACATCAAAAGAATCAGATTTTAATTCTGATTTCAAATATATAAGTTTCATTAAGTTTAATCTTACCTATCAAAAGTTACGTGCCTGAGAAAATTTGGCTGATTTTCGAAAAAAGGGGGAAAGACCCCTAAAAGCTATAGAACCTTAATGAAAATCACACCATCATATTCAGCGTATCAGAGAACCCTACTGTAGAGGTTTCAAGCTCCTATCTACAAAAATGTGGAATTTTCCATTTTTTGCCAGAAGAAAGATCACGTATGCGTGTTTATTTGTTTGTTTGTTTGTTTGTTTGTTTTTTTTTTTTTTCCCCAGGGGTGATCGTATCGACCCAGTGGTCCTAGAATATCGTGGGAGGGCTCATTGGAACGGAAATTAAAAGTTCTAGTGCCCTTTTTAAGTGACCAAAAAAATGGAGGGCAACTAGGCCCCCTCCCACGCTCATTTTTTTCCCAAAGTCACCCGATCAAAATTTTGAGATAGCCATTTGTTCAGCATGGTCGAAAATATGATAAAAATGTCTTTTAGGATGACTTGATCCCCCAAAGTCCCCAGGGGGAGGGCTGAAAGTTATGAACTTTACTCAATGTTAACATATAGTATTGGTTATTGGGAAGTATACAGACTTTTTCAGAAGAGATTTTTTCTGGTAGTTGGGGGAAGGAGAGGGTCGGGGGCTATATGGAAGGATCTTTCCATGAAGGAAGTTTTCATGGGGGAAGGGACATTGCTATGAAGGGGGCGCCGGATTTCCCAGCATTATTAAAGAAAAAGATCAGGAATTAAATAAAAAAAAAACAAGTTTTTCAACTGATCAACTGATTGTGATTAAGAGGTCATTTTTAAAGAACTGGAAAAAAAAAATTCGAACTATAGTTTAAAGAGCAGGGTATTGACTAGGGGGCGAACCCCCTAATATACGTGTTAAAAATTTATGAATATAGAAGTTCGTTACGTAAGTTAATTCTAAGTTACGTATATTTATTACTAATAAAAACGTTCGTAAATAAAATTAAACAAGTTTCGAGAAAGCCATTTAACCAAATATAATATGCAAATTTTGTTTTAATTATTCATGTACGGTGAGCCAAAATCAAAACCTGCATTAATTCAAAAACGTTCAAAAATTAAATAAAAAAAACAAGTTTTTTTAACTGAAAGTAAGGAACGACGTTAAAACTTAAAACGAACAGAAATTATTCCGTATATGAAGGGGGCTGTCCCCTCCTCAACGCCTCGCTCTTTACGCTAAAGTTTGACTTTCTCACAACTCTATTTTTTTAAACAATAAAAAAACTAAAGAAAAGGAAAGAAAAGTGCAATGGGGGGCTGGGGGCCAGCCATCCTGGGCTTCCTGGCTGAAGGGCCAAACAACGGAGATCAGCACCACCTGTAGGGACTGTAAAGTCCAATGCCCTATTCTTTATATTATACATATATATATATATATATATATATATATATATATATATATATATATATATATATATATAATATATATATATAATATATATATATATATATATATAATATATATATATATATATATATATATATATATATATATATAGATATATATATATATATATATATATATATATATATATATATATATATATATATATATATATATTAGTCTATACCATTAGTCTTAGTCAATGGACTAAAAGTTCCAGTGCATAATCCTGGTGCCTGTTGTGACTGCTGATTGTGAGAGGGCACTCACTTTCCACCAGCTGGGTACATCTCAAAACGCAACGTGTGCTGCATAGTTCCACCCCGTTTAGCACTGTTTCCAACACGCTTGGTACAGTTTCTACCACGCTTGGCAAAGTTTCGGCCACGCTTGGCACAGTTTCCGCCAAGATTGGTACAGTTTCCGCCACGCTTGGGGCATTTATCGCCACGCTTGGCACAGTTCCCGCCACACTTGGTACGGTTTCCGCCACGCTTGGAACATTTATCGCCACGCTTGGCATAGTTCCCGCCACGCTTGGCACATTTTTACCACGCTTGGCACAGTTTTTGTCACGATTGGTACTCATACACCACGCTTGCCGAGCACTACCTTATGTACACGATTTCTGAAAGGGAACTGATTAAGGGTCTTAGGCCTGAAATCGGTACGATTTTTTTTCCAGGAAACTAATCTAGTGAGAGAAAAACTAATTTTATGCAATTTAGTGTTTACCGTCTGTTTGCACTGAAACCAGCTTAGTAGAGGTCTTTGCCGAGTTGTTAGTATGTGAGAATATTGTTTATGAAATATTTGAGATTTAGGTGATCAATTTTAAGGATTTGTATTTAATCTGGTAATACCTATTAAGTACAAATGCTTCAGATTTTCGTTTGCACTGAGAACAGCTGATGGGAGGTCTTGGTCAATCTTTTCCCATCATTTTCTGGTTTTTGATGGTTGAAATTTTCCCTAGTATTTTCGTTCTACGCTCTTTTATTAACTTATTTATTGTATATAGCATTCTGTTGTCTTTGGCCACAAAATAAATTATTGTTTTCAAATTTATTGTAAAACTGTCGTTCTTTCCACAAAAGTTTGCAGGCTATGGCATGAATACTAAAGAGTCATCAATAACCAGCAGGCCGTATAACAATGTAGACATGGTATAAATCGTTCGCTAATTAACTTGTTTATCTTTAATTACTATTAAATAAAAAAAATTTTTTTTTTAAAACTGAAAGTAAGGAGCAACATCAAAACTTAAAACGAACAGAAATTATTATGTATATAAATGGGGTGGCCTCCTCCTAAACACCTCGCTCTTTACGCTAAAGTTTTTTAATACTTTTAAAAAAAGCTTCTCATTGTTCTAATTAAACGACCCTTGTGTTTCAGGAGTCGTTCTTAAAGAATTAGGAGAAATTCAAACTTTAGCGTAAAGAGCAAGGTGTTGAGGAGGAGGCAACCTCCTTCATATAGGTAATAATTTCTATTCGTTTTAAATTTTAATGTTACTCCTTACTTTCAGTTTCAAAAACTAGTTTTTTTAAATTTAATTTCTGATCGTTTTTTAAACAATCTCAGGATATCTGCCCCACCTCCACGGAGAAATATCTCCCCACAGATGTATTTTCTAGACAATTCAATCCTGGTGAAAATTTACCCATGACAATTACCCTTAACAACTCCAGGCGTAAAATTGACACGGAAAAGAGAAAGCAAGAAATATAAAAATAATTTTTTATAGGAATCCTGGCAAATTCCCGCAGTATATAATTTCCTCTGACAAGCTCACCCCTGGAAACTTTCCTCCCCATGGAAAGTTCCCCAGTGAAAAAAAAAAAAAACAGCAGAAAATTCGTCTCCCCACCCTAAAATGTATGCATGCTCCCCAATAACAAATACTATGCGTAAACAATGGGTAATTTTTATAACTTAAAGACACTTCCATGGGGTTGTGGGGGGGGGGGGTCGTATTATGTCCAAAGGCATAGTTGTTGGGCCTTTTAACTATGATGAACAAAATGGCTATCTCAAAAATCTAATCGGACGATTTTGGGGAAGAGGGGCGGGGAGGGGGCCTAGTTACCCTCCAATCTTTTTGGTCGCCTCAAAAGGGCACTAGAAATATTAATTTCCGTTTGAATGAGCCCTCTCACGATATTCTATGACCACTGGGACGATATAATCACCCCTGGGAATAGTTATAATATTAAAAAAATAAATAAATAAACACGCATTCGTGATCTTTCTTTTGCCAAAAAATATAAAATTCCACATTTTTGCAGATAGAAGCTTAAACATATACAGCAGGGTTCTCTGATATGCTGAATCTGATGGTAGGATTTTCATTAAGATTCTATGACTTTTAAGGGGTGTTTCCTCCTTTTTTCAAACACAAGGCAAATTTTCTCAGGCTATATGTGAAATAAGCCTAAAAACCTAATTCTTTTGATAGATCTATTGGTATTAAAATTCCGTTTTTTAGAGTTCCGGTTACTGTTGAGTCGGGTCGCTCCTTACTTACAGTTCGTTACCATGAACTGTTTGATAAGAAACATGATTTCGTATTGTTTTTCTAAATGAGCTATTTGATCAGGTTTGAACATTTTTCTCTAATGAGTTATTTGCTTATTACCTGCAGTTAAAGACAATAGCGGCAGATATCCAGCTTGCAGGGTTTTTGCAGCGTAGGCCTGGAACAAGCTATGAAGTGTTATCTTAATTATCTCCGATAACCTCAATGGCCTGATTTTGTCAAAAATTCTATCTACCTGAGATACTATATCAGGTGGATATCAAAATACGTTCTAAGACCACACTGGCTACATATGACGATTATAAAAAACGAAAAAAAAATTGAAGTGATTTAGAAACCAAACCAATGTTATTTGAGGCCGGAGGAAAAGAAGCAGTGAAAAGACAAAACAGATGTTTCGGAAAAGACCTCCACCAAGCCGTCCTTAGCGTTCAAGAAAAGGGAAGTAAAAATGTATATATATATAAAACTAACTTTTGAAGCACAACGTGCCTGAACAACAAGAAATGACTGAACATTTGAATAAGCCAAGCAAATAAAAACGGCTAAAAATTCAGATTGGGCAATAATATTTTACCTAGCAGTTGATACAGCCTGTCTACTGATCTAATTTGTGTTAAGGCGTTCAATTGATCTTTCTTTTTTTCTAAATGAGAAGGAATGTGAGTTGATTCTCTTTTTGTAAAATTTTATAGATTTACGGCCTGCAGATGCAGGCAATAGCTGCAGATATACAGACTGTAATCAATGCGGGCCTAGTTTTGTATTACCTTGTTTATCTTTGATGTCAGTAGCTTGATTTCTGAGGGAGTTCTTTCC
Organism: Artemia sinica; assembly: GCA_027921565.1. Classification (NCBI taxonomy): domain Eukaryota; kingdom Metazoa; phylum Arthropoda; class Branchiopoda; order Anostraca; family Artemiidae; genus Artemia; species Artemia sinica. Next base: position 3,634,766 of record CM051271.1, on the reverse strand, counting down.
ACCTGAACTATTAGATGGAACGCGGGAAACAAGAGTTTGCCTTCTGTGATTTGCAGTTGTTGTGTCTCTCTTGACCTGAAATTTGTAATACAAATTATAATTATAATTAAAGGGGGGGGGCATATTTTTTTAAAATGAAAAAACCTATTTGAGACAGCCAAACGTCCCTTAGTTCTATGGCTATCTACCTTAGTTCTGCCCTAGGATTGATGGATAGATGATAGACAAAATCTAGCAACAAGCGAAAATAACATCGTTTTTTATACAATCCTGAAAAAGGCCAATGGCCAGTTGGAGACAAAGTCAAGACAGGTAGTCTGAGTGAGAGGAAAAGCTGGCACAAGTCCTTTTCAAGATTGTATAAAAATGATGTCATTTTCGCTTGTTGCTAGATTTTGTCTATCATCCATTTATCCATCCTAGAAAATAGCGCTAAAAAAGGGAATTCCCCGGCAATTGTTTCTTATCTATTGAGTTGTTAGACCATACTCAATAAAGTGCAAATCAAACAAGCGCGAACTCAATGAAGCATAAATATTTTGAACGGGAGTCGAAATCTTTTCTATTAGTAAAAATAATAAAAATTTAAAATGGAAAATATAACAGTTTTTAGTGAAATTCGAAGTTTTTAAACGCTTTACGTCTGCTAGAGGCTAGGCAAGCCCAGCTTGTAGATAAAGTACAGCGAATTTAAGTTTAAAGTTTTCAAGCCACCCATTTCTTCTATTAGAACCCAGGTTAGAACCCAGCCGGGGAAAACAAGTTTTCAAGAAAAAAAATGACACCCTATTGATATTTTCAAAGATTTTAAAAATAAAAAATAAATAGATTTTGAGACCTTGAAAGTCTTTGGCTTTGCTTCAAATTACGTTTGTGTAGGAGGGATCGGCTGAAGTAATGCAAAAGACGGCATATGAAAATTTTGTATCTCTTAGATATACAGTTCCTCATTCCAGCCTAAGTAAATCTGTTTCTCCTAACTTATTTGATTTTTTTCTGTGTTGCGAATAAATATTTTGTTTTAAATCAAAACCATGGTCTGTATAAGTTTTGAAAACAAATTATTTCTTCCTTTGAAATAGTTGTGACAAAGATCCTTTGATATAGAAATTTCTATATCAAACTTAAATATATATATATATATATATATATATATATATATATTAACTTTCTTTAATACCCCACAGAACTTACGAAATTATCAAAACTTTGTGTAGTTACAAAGCAGCCGCCGTAAGTCCATAGCTCTATTGTAGAAGTTATGCTGCACAGTAGAGTAAGTTTTTTTGTTTTGTCTTTTACAGAATTTTTATTTATTTATTATTTCTAGGAAATGAATATATCAATGGTCTTTTTTCCTCAAATTCAAAACACATAGAAAATGGAGGATTTTTTAATTTCTTGCAAAAGCTGGGGTGAAAGTAAGACGGATACAAGAACTAGAGATACAGTGGCTGCTTTATAATTGCCAATTTTCTGAAAAGAAACTGAAAATCACCCAGCTCGCACGATTGTTGCTCATTTTAACCAACAATACGTGCCATAAAATCATTCTTGAATGAGAGAAGAGGATTGTTGATGAGCCAAGTATACTAGAACGGATTGTTGGACAACCATAGTTGTGTTTTTTCCCTTTCGTTCTGTCTTTTTTTCCTCTATATCTTCTTTCTTCTGTACCCAAGAAAGCCGTCTTGTAAATACATCTGGTTTTCAAAAGCCCCCCCCCCCAAAAAAAAGATATGTGTTTCAATCTTGCCATTCTCCTTCAAATGTTTTTTTTTGGAACTCACCACAGGTTGAGTTATCGAAGCTGATATGATGTTAAACAGGGTCATAATCGCACGATTTCTAGATTGTATCTTGGTCTTTCCAAAACAAGTCTGGAAACTCCTTGACCACTCTGCTAAGCCAATAGACTTTAAGAATAAAAAATTATAATAGAATATAAAAAAAATATAATATATAATATATAATAAAATATATAATAAAATATATAATATATAATAAAAATATAATAGAATATATAAAAAAAAAATATAATGATAACTTGGCTATGACTAGAGAAAAAAATCCTGGCACCAGAATTTCAGCTGCCAGAATAGCAATAGAAAAGACAAAAAGAAAAGGTGACAAAAAAGATGAAAGTTAAAAGAATAAACTGCACCTTGGAACTTGTATTCCTTAAATCACTGTATGGCTTTGATCTTGACACCGCCCGCTTGATCTTAGTGACTACTCTTTCATTCAGCATGCATTGAAATATGAAAATGAAAACTCCCTAAAATGAAGAATAATATAAAGAAAATTGTGTGAGGAATAAAGAGTAACAACTGAGAGCTAAAAATAGGAGGAAGAGAGAAAGAGGGGGGGGGGGAAGGGAGAGGGAGAAAAAGAGAGAGAGAGAAAAAAAGATAAAGAGAGAGAAATAATGAATTAAATAGACAATTGCAATATAATACAAATATATTAGATAGTCTTATGTTTAGCATTTTCACCAATTGGACTTCTCCTTAGTTTATTCATTTTTTATTTATTTATTTTTTGTTTGAACCTCTGCAATTGAATTTGAGCGCACTAATGGAAACTTAAAAAAATGTTATAATGGAAGAATAATTAGGGAAAGAGTAAATGAAGATTGACCAAAACAGAGGGAGAGAGACACAAAATTCAGCTATTACCTGTAAACCGTTCAAAGTTCCAAACAAGTAAAGAGGCCAGATATCGGGTATAAATGTGAGCATGCCAAACATCCAAGTTATGCCCATGATAAAGACAAGAGCTAGTGAACCCTTCACCCATCGCCTGGAAGACAATTAGTATATATTACACTAGAACTTCATTTTTAGGGACAAGACTTCTAAAAAACTATTGGTATCAATTTGAAAAATCCTACGAGGAGCAAATTTATTTTCCAGTCAGCAGTCTAAAGCAGAATAAAATAGAAAAAACTCTAAGTCACCTTATCACTCTCCCCACCCCTGATAAATTTTCCCTCAGAGCTTCAACTCGATCCTCTAACATGAGATTAAACAGCTATTAGTGAAATATGGAAGAATGCAATCTGTATGTTTACGGGTGATTATCGGGAACTAGGGAACATAACTCCTAAGCTACCAACTATATATAGTATGATTTTATATAAACTATTGGATTCTGTGTCTTACTTTACGAGTATAAATAAAACTGAGTTTCCTAATTATCTTCATATGTCATATTAGTAAATTCCTATTTGTCCAATTAATAAATATAAAATGATCACTAACAACAACATATTATTATAATTAGGATATAATTAGATTTTCACTCATGTCTGTGAATGCAGAAGCTAGGCAAAGTAACGGTTCTGAATCTAAATCAGAAAAAGGAAGGAATTATTATAATTGTAATTTTTTTCACTAATTTAAGAATGAAAATGATACATAGAAATTTCTTTTTTTTTTTTTTACTATTTTTTAGAATGAAACAGTAACACTATTTTCATAATTTTTTTTTAAGGGTTTCATTTTCAGCGATTAAATATTTTGTGGTTCTATCCCACTTTCTAGGGCTATGAAAGGGCTAGGTTGAAACGGCTAGGACACGTTATGCGGATGAAGGGTGGTAAATTGCCCAAATCCCCTTTTTGGCCAACCATCTAGAGTCAAACGAATAGCAAGTCGTCCGCAAATTGGGTGGGAGGAGTTTCTAAGGACTGATTTAAGGAAATATGTAACCTCATGGGAGGATGTAAAGAGGGAAGCTTTAAATAGACCGGGTTGGAGGTGGAACGTGCGTATTTGTGTTGGCCTCAGGTGGCTTGGTGATGCAGCGAGTTGTTTGTATTAGCAGTATTTTTAATAGCAAAAATGTTTTAAGGAAATTGTGGGGGTGGGAGGCTTTTAAAACCTCAGTACTTAAGGAATGAACGCTGATTCCTCAAGACGCCGGTCATCTAACAGCCAAACCTTAATTAATGTTAATTAATCCAAATCTTAGTTAATAATCTAACCGCCAATTCTTAGTTAAAATTCTCTCACGTTTCTCTGAATACTGTTTTCCCGATTCCGTGATCAAATATAAGGCAAAGTAATTTGCAGATGTTTCTAATCCCTTCACCAAGAAGATCAGCGCGTTGGAACATCCTATTTTTACTTTCACGACCCTCTCCTTAGCGGATATAAAAACAAATTTGTCGCACCCTGAAATACATAGGAAATTAATAGTAGGTAGACAAACTGGCAAATGATGCAAATCCCTTACTGCAAAGGGGACCAAGGCAAAACAGCCAATTGTTACTTGTAAGTCTTAAAATGGTCCTAAATCTCCCTTGTCTTAAAATTTGAAGAAAAAAAAATTTAATATGTACCACAATATTAAAATTGTCAACCCGTGGAATGTTAAATGATGAATCGCTTGAACAACTTTTGTACAAAAAATTGATGTCATACACTTTGATCACCTCATAAAGGACTATTCATCAGCGGTGGAAAAAGAAAATCTATACGTCTTGGTTCAATAGAGGGACCTTTAAATAAATTGGAAAGGAGGAGGAGCGTGAACAGCTGTAATGGCCTTAGGTGATGTACGGATACAGTGGGTTGTTAGTAGTAGTAGTAGTAGCAATAGTATCAAATCATTTCAAAGTTACTCAAGAAGCCATTTAGAGCTTATATTCAACCCGCATAAAAGTAGCATTATTTTATTTATCCTTTCGTTATTATTACACATTTTATTTATAAAATTTTTGTTATTGTTGCGCAATTTATATATCATTATCACAACATTCGGTATATTATTTCATTGACGAATTGACAATTCAAAGTCAACGTGGATTGCTTCTGGCTGCCATGCGTTATGCAATTCATCTGTATATTATTTATCAGAGGCAACGCTATAGTGCTGCCTATAGTAAAGGCCATACGCCTCCAATGTTTTATTATTATTTATTTATTTATTTTTTCCCAGAGGCACACTTTCATATGGAAGGGGTCTTCGTAAAAACTTCAAAGGGGGCTCATTCGATTGGAAATCGGGAGCTCTAGTGCCCTTTTTAAGGGTCAAAAGTGATTGGAAGGCAACGAACACCCCTTCCATACCCACCATTTCCCCAAACACACTCAATCAAAATTTTGAGATAACCATTTTGTTCTACGTAATTAATTTCCCGATAGAAATTATGTTTTTGAGGAGGACACTCCCCCCACAGTCCCCAGGGCAAGGGCTGTAAGTTATATCCTGGGGGCATATAAGCTTTTTATAGAAAGCTTTGTCGTAGAAACTTCAAAAAGGGTTCATTCGATTGGAAATTCAAAGGGCTAGTGCCCTTTTTAATAGTCGAAAGTGATTCAAGGGCAACTAACCTCCCTCTCACGCCCACCTTTTTCCCAAACACATCCAATCAAAATTTTGAGATAGCCATTTTGTTCAACGTAGTTGAAAATTCTGGAAATTATATCTTTGAGCATGACACTCCCCCCAAGGTCTTCAGGGCAAGGGTTATAAGTTATGCCCTGGGGGCATATATGGTTCTTATGGAAGGAATGCTCGTATAAACTTCAGAGAGGGCTCATTTTATTGGAAATTGAAAGTTCTAGTTCTCTTTTTAAGCGTCAAAAGATGTCGGAGGGTAACCAGCCCCCCCCCCCCCCCACGGCCTTTTTGTCCCAAATGCATCTGATAAAAATTTTGAGATAGCTATTGTGTTAAAAATAGTTCAAAGATCATATAACAAAAACCCCAGTGTCGACACAACCCCCCAGGGCCCGGGGGCAGGCGTTGTAAGTTATGCCCTGGGGGAATATATGGTTCTTATGGAAGGGATGCTCGTAAAAACTTCAGAGACGGCTAATTTGATTGGAAATTGAAAGTTTGAGTTCACTTTTTAACTTTTTAGAAATTGTTCAAAAGTCAGATAACAAAAACTCAGTTGTCGAAACAACCCCTCAGGGCCCGGGGACAGGCGTTGGAAGTTATGACCTGGGGCATATATGGTTCTTATGAAAGGGATACTTGTATAAACTTCATAGAAGGCTCATTTGATTGGAAATTGAAAGTTTAAGGTCACTTTTAATAGTCAAAAGAGATCCGAGGACAACTAGCCCCCCCCCACGCCTTCTTTTTCCAAACCCATCTGATGAAAATTTTGAGATAGACATTTTGTTAAAAAAAATAGTTCAAAGGTCGGATAAGAAAAACTCCGGTGTCATTACAACCCCCCAGGGCCCGAGAGAAGGCGTTCTAAGTTATGCCCTAAGGGCATGTATGGTTCTTATGAAAGGGATGCTCGTATAAAACTTCATAGAGGGCTCATTTGATTGGAAATTGAAAGTTCTAGTTTACTTTTTAAGAGTCAAGAGATTTAAGGGGAATTAGCTCCTCCCACACTCTTTTTTCCCCAAACCCATCCACTACAAATTTTGAGATAGCCAGTTTTTTTTAAAATTGTTCAAAAATTAGATAACAAAAACTCCGGTGTCAACACAACTCCCCAGGGCCCAGGGGTAGGTGTTGTAAGAGTTGTCCTGGGGGCGTGTATGGTTCTTATGAAAGGGATGCTCGTATAAACACCAAAGAGGGCTCATTTGATTGGAAATTGAAAGTTCTAGTTCACTTTTTAAGAGTCAAAAGATATCCGAGGGCTACTAACCCCCCCCCCCCCAACCCCCCACCCTTTTTTCCCAAGCCTATCTGATAAAATTTTTAAAGTAGCCATTTGATTAAAAATAATTCAAAGGTCAGATAAGAAAAACTCCTGTGTCGACGCAACACCCCAGGGCCCAGAGGCAGGCGATGTAAGTAATGCTCTAGGGGCATATATCGTTTTTATGGAAAGGATGCTCGTATAAACTTGGGAGAGGCTTCATTTGATTGTAAATTGAAAGCTCTCGTTAACTTTTTAAGAGTCAAAAGAGCTAGGATGGCAACTAGCCCCCCCCTTCCCCTCCACGCCCTAAATGCATCAGATAAAAGATTCTGATAGGTATTTTGTTAAAAATAGTTCATAGTTCAGATGAGAAAAACTTAGGTGTCGACACAGCCCCCCAGGGCCCGAGGGTAGGCGTTGTAAGTTATGCCCTGGGGGCATATATGGTTCTTATGGAAAGGATGCTCGTATAAACTTCATAGAGGGCTCGTTTGATTGGAAATTGAAAGTTATAATTCACTTTTTAAGAGTAAAAAGTGATCAAACTACAAAAAAAAGCACGAAGAACAATAGGGAAATCTTTTTGCAAGACAGTGGAGATAATTTGAATGAATATTTCGGCTTTATGTCCAAGGGCCGTCCTCAGCAAGACAAAAATATATAAAAGAAAAAAGACTCACAACAACATGCGACCAATAAAACCAAAAATTAGCCACCCCCACACTCTATTCATTTTTTTCCCGGAGGCACTTCATATAGAAGGGGTCGTCGTATAAACTTCAAAGGGGGCTCATTTCAATGGGGCAAACCTTTTTCACTGTGATATTGTTACTCTAATACCAGTTTTGATACTTAGATGAACATTTAATTTTTGAAAAAAAGTTTGATTTTGAAATAAGGGTACAAAGTTTGATTTTGAGAGGAGGGTACAGAAAAAAATAAATCTCTTTTATAATAAATTTTTTTTATAAAAAAATCTATTTTACAGAATAAAAAAATGAGCTATTTTATACATCTTTTGTAATGTCTCTGATTTAGCATAATATGATTTACTACCTTGTGAATGTTGAGTTTTCTTCAGGCGATTTTGTTGATGATGCTGCTATATGAAGAGCCATCACAAGAATAACCAAATTTACCTGAAAAAATATATACAAAATGAAACAAAGTATTTAAAAAATCAAGAAAACAGGGGTATATAACTGCCAGTCTATAGACTGGCAGTGTTCTATAGAAAACTTCCGCATAATCTTGAGATTTGGTAGTTTTTGTCTCTTACTGAAAAAAAATAGTAAAAAATCTGTAGGGGGAGATACTACCAAAGGAATTTACATTTAGGGGTAGGGAGTTATTGGTTCTTTACTTGTATTTGAAGACCAATGCATGAGCTGAAGAAATATTCTGAATTCTGTGTTTTTTTTTTCTTAGGAGAAATAGTCGAATCATCTGCATTTTTACGACCATTCCATGGAAAAGAGTTTCTTTTTTTTTGGGGGGGGGGAGGAGGAGGGGCTCAATCACGGTAAATATTGGAAGAAAATAACTTGGAAATTGTTTTTGACATTTCCAATGCATTTGCTATCCAAATAACCTATTTTACATTTTTTATCCCTATTTGAAAGATCTTAAGCCGAACTGGCCAGCGATGGCAAAAAAAAACAACAGAGAGAAAAATCTCAATAAAAAAAAAACAACAAACGAGACTGCGGCCAGTGGAGAGAAAAGACGAAAAATGTAAAACAACGCAGATTTTTCGCCTGTATCAAAACAAGGCGTCTTCAGCACGATAAATCCGCGTTGTTTTACATTTTTCGTCTTTTCTCTCCACTGGCCACAGTCTCGTTTGTTTTTGTTTTTTTTCATTAAGATTTTTCTCTCTGTTGTTTTTTTATCCCTAGTTCTGTTCCAAAAATTGACCCCCTCCCCAAGAAAAAACAACAACTGATATAACCGTCTAACTACGAAATATGGATAAGACATTATGCCTAGAAACCAGTGGAAATGTAGCGTAATTTAATTTCTTCTAACCTACATTAAATGAAAATAGTACGCTAGACATCGTGGCAGAATTATGTCTAAAAAACTCAAGCTGGTTGGACAGCCATGAGTTTGTAGTGGAATTTAGTAAGTCAGTATTACCCCAAAACAGTTTACCCTAGCACTAATACTTGAGCTCAAATATAAAGTATAGTCTAACAATAATCTCTCTTTAAGAGTCTTTTAAAGCCATATACAAAAAAGACAAATCCTCCAGGATTTTGTTTTAGGGGAGGGGGCGCAAAATAGGTTGATTCGATAAAATTGCGTTAAGAGCAAGTTTAATTAACAGAATCCTGCGTTAGTTAAGTTAATTACACTACTTTAGACTACGTTAGAGGGGGGGAGGGTGCCCCCTCATCCCCCTGGATCCGCCACTGCACCAGTACCAGAAAAATTATATAGTACCAGGGCCACATCCAGGGTTTTTTTCCTAGGGGGGGGGGGGTACAAAAGGTTTTTTTTTCTTGGGGGGGGGGTACAAAAAAATTAAAAAAATACATCAAAGTTTCTTTATATTCATTTTTGTTACGTTTTTACGAGTCAGACAAATATTTCGAGGGGGGATCAAACCTCTACCCCTCCCTGGATAAGGTCTTGTATAGTGCATCTAAATAGGTAAAGGGTGCTAACAATGAATAACAGACAACAAAACATTGTATCCAAGCTAACCTATACCACAAAGTTATGGCTTTGTTCGTTTAATTGTGTGATATTCATTCCTAAGTAAATGGACCTACTGGGCGAAAACTTGGCAAGTGTCACTCTTTCTGGCAGGAGAATACTAAGGATGGGGATGAGATAGGGAGAATTGGAGAAAGTAGAATAGGAGAATGTAGAATAGGAGAATGTAGGGAGAACAAGTTGGAGCATTCTTGCTCTTGAAATATAGTTTATATAAGGTTTATTTATATAGTTTGAATACAGATTATTATTATAGTTCTACACTATAGCCGTACTCACATCTACTTTACGTCCAACAGTTCCCCGTTTCAAGACCGATGGAATCGCTTATTTTTATTCTATTAGCATTTTGTTTTACAGGATAAAAGGACAAGAAATTACGAGAATTGGCAGGAAAAATCAACTGGAAGCAAGAGAGTTTTTCAAAAGACAGTGGGGAGGGGGGCAGTAGTTAATAATACAAAGATATCTACTGTATTACTATTAACAACTCACTGCAGCACTAAGCTGCCTGAGGCAAACAGAGTTGCGCACACTCCTCCTCCATCCCAATCTATTCTAAGTTTCCCTCCTTACACTCTCCAAAAGAAGTCCCAATTTCAATCAAATTCTCTCCTACGACCTCTTCCCTCCCCATTTCAGGACAACATGATTGCCTCCGCCAAAATAAATTTCTAAACATGTGCCCGTCAGTAGTTCTGAATTATTGGAAAAAACCTGAGATGGCTTGCCCAGAAATTTTGATTTTTGAAAATTGTATAGGCTATGTACAAGGAATACAAGAAACACGAACACAAACATGCAGCATTTTGTACAATATGAGCTAACCCGTAGACGAAAAAAAAACCTCGGAACAAGTTAACAAAAAAATAGAAATATTTCAGCATAAACGCAGTACCATTATTAATTAATCACGAATTAAAAATAATAATTATTCGTAATTAATTATAATAACTAATAATTCGTATATATATATATATATATATATATATATATATATATATATATATATATATATATATATATATATATATATATATATATATATATATATATATATATATATATATATATATGTATATATATATACATATATATATATATATATATATATATATATATATATATATATATATATATATATATATATATATATATATATATATATATATATATATATATGTATATATATATATATGTTAAGAATTATTAATTAATTGAATTAATTATTGTTAACTAAATGAAGAACGTTTTGGGGTTGTCTTCTATCGTTTGTTTCTGTCTATTGGTGATGTTAGTTTAGTAAAATTAAACAATTGACATTGCATTAACTTTAATAAGGTTGTCCAAGTTTCTGTCATTCTTTTGTATCTCTTAGCTCCTTAATAATCACAAATTCAGCAACGCCCCTAGACCCTTTTAATAGCTACCAAAAATACATTATGTAAAATTTATAGAAAAATATGTTCTTTTTCAAAAATTACGGCTGTACAGGGTCCAAGAGGCTCACTCCCTAATTTCTGGGATGTGAATTCAAGACGCTTTGCTGTAACGATTTGATTTAGTTTCATTATTTTTGTTTTTAGTTATTTATATTTGTGCAGGATAACTGTATTTTCCCTACAAGCGAATTTATTTGATTAGTTAAGAAATTAAATACAATTATTATTCAATTTTTTGGCCTAAAAACTTATCGTGATTTTATTTTGTCTGAAAAGTAAAAATTCCACAGAAAAAAAATAAAATGATCCAAAGACACTAGAAAGGGTGTATCTGAATTAAGCATAAAAAGATGCATAATTCAAACACTTCGTAAAGAAGGAAGCAGTTTTTAAAGTAAGGTCAAATATCTAAACAAAAATAATTACTAAAACCTAGGCATCATAGAATTCATTTCCGTTTTGGAATATGTAAACAGAGTAAGAAAGAAAGCAAGAAAATAGAGAGGGAGAGTGACGGAGACTGCGAGAGAGAGAGGAGAGAGGAGAGAGAGAAAGAGAGAGAGAGAGAGAGAGAGAGAGAGAGAGAGAGAGAGAGAGAGAGAGAGAGAGAGAGAGAGAGAGAGAGAGAGAGAGAGAGAGAGAGAGAGAGAGAGAGAGAGAGAGAGAGAGAGAGAGAGAGAGAGAGAGAGAGAGAGAGAGAGAGAGAGAGAGAGAGAGAGAAGAGAGAGAGAGAGAGAGAGAGAGAGAGAGAGAGAGAGAGAGAGAGAGAGAGAGAGAGAGAGAGAGAGAGAGAGAGAGAGAGAGAGAGAGAGAGAGAGAGAGAGAGAGAGAGAGAGAGAGAGAGAGAGAGAGAGAGAGAGAGAGAGAGAGAGACTTACCAAGGCTATGAATAATACGGGTGCGTTGAAAGCCCATATGAAACCATTGTGTCGGTTCAGCCAGCATCTTAAAGAAAATAATTTTGGACTAATAAAGCAAGACAAAAAAAAAGATGTTTTGTATATAAATTACATTACCAAACGGACTAGTTAAATGTTTAGGTATCTTAACCATGGACAAGTGTTTAGCTCCCTCCAATTTAAAAATCCTATGACTTTTCCAGATTTTCTTATCAGCTTCTTGCAATACCCCTGTTTTTCTTTTCTGTTAATTCAATTGCTCCACCGTCAAATGTTTTGCTCCCCCCAAAAACAGATTCCAAAATATAGGCTGATGTACGTACCATGAAATAGTATATTTATCATCCAGTGGCTTGTGTAGCATGCTTGGGGACAAGTCGGAAAAAAGAAATGCAAAAATAGGGATTGTTCAGATTTACAGATTGTTCAGACTATAGGGATAGATTCTTTTGAACTTCAGCTGGCTTAGGTCCTCAATTGATTAGGACCTTGGCTTTGTACTTCAATTGACTGGATGTTTATTTAGACAGAATAAAGTATTTCTGTACGTGAACTAGCTTGAATACTATTAGTCTCATAGTACCCTCAAGAAGCTTATCTAACATTTTTGCAACGTATACCAATTTTAACTTTTACTAGAGATCGTGATAACAGTAAAAATCCTCCAGAACTAGAATTAGTTCGATCTTACGATCAGGGACAATCAATAATAATTAAGTAGGCTGCTAAAATTGTTAAACTTACTAATTCTGCTGAGAGCAATGAAATACATCCCAATTGAAAAACCAGCTAAAATATGCTCAGCCTCATTATCTTTGGCCAATTGTGCATACTTGGTTTTTCCCATAAACTTAAAAAAGTTCATGTATATGAGGTGTCCTTGAATCTGGAATTTATTTTTGTTTTTCTAGCGAAAAACTGAATAGCCAACTGCCAACTATAACTCTGTTGGCCTATGTGTACAGCCCCGCCTCCTTCCATGACTTCTAAACCGTCTCCAATAGCTAATACTAACTAAGATGAACAACATTTCTGTGTATTTATCAAGGAAATTACGTTTTGCCCGTGCTTTAGTTTAAATCTAACCAAATTAATCCTGAAATGGTGAGCTACAAGGGTGAACACTCTATGGTCCCTTAGTCATGACTTTGGCTTAAAACTAGCACAGGGCATCCGTATGAAAGAAGCCTACATGGCTGGTTATTATGTGGCCTTTTAGCCTTTAAGACTGGACCTAATCAAATAAACTATGTGATTATAGGCTACCTGAGTAGTGGCTCCGTGGCAAAATTTGCCAGGGTATTAATCCTGGGCCTTTCCTGCATGACTGATCAGCATGGAATTCAGTTTAAAATTAACCAAACCATATATTAAGTTTTGTTGAAGCTTTTCAAGTGTATTTGGTGTTTTTTTTCTATTTCAATGGTACCAAACTTTTCATCTGAAATTTAGTTTAAACCTACAGTACTCAGTGGCGTCGATCCCCTTAAAGATAGGAAGGGGGTTGGGGTTAAAATTATTTTTAAAATCTACTGAAGTGCGATTATCTGCCCTTTTCTTCCATTTCTTCAATAAACATCCGAAAAAACACATTTTCAGTGAAAATGCTCCCCAAAATCTGATGATAGAATAGAGGCCCCTTTCCCCTAGCCAACTTACGTCCCTGGACCCAATGCAAGTTTTTTTTTCCTTGCGTTACCTGTTTGAGTAAACATCGAAGTTTTTGATCGTACCAAAAATCTGCCTGGGTGGCAACCGTATCAACTTCCCTGCATGACCAGTTAACAGAACAAGTATATATTGAATTCGGTTTTAATTTTACCAAGCACAACATGCGTTGATTTTTTTTTTCGCTTTTTTTCTTAGTAAATGTGGCATTTTTTTCCATTTTGATCGTACCAAAAATCTGCCTGGGTGGCAACCAGGTCAATTTCTCTGCATGACGAGTTAACAGAACAATTATATATTGAATTCGGTTTTAATTTTACCAAGCACACTATGCGTTGATTTTTTTTCTCTTTTTTTCTTAGTAAATGTGGCATTTTTTTTCCATTTTGATCGTACCAAAAATCTGCCTGGGTGGCAACCGTATCAACTTCCCTGCATGACCAGTTAACAGAACAAGTATATATTGATTTCTGTTTTAATGTTACCAAGCACACAATGCGTTGATTTTTTTTTCGTTTTTTTTTCTTAGTAAATGTGGCATTTTTTTCCATTTTGATCGTACCAAAAATCTGCCTGGGTGGCAACCGTATCAATTTCCCTGCATTACCAGTTAACAGAACAAGTATATATTGAATTCGGTTTTAATTTTACCAAGCACACCATGCGTTGATTTTTTTTCGCTTTTTTCTTAGTAAATGTGGCATTTTTTTCCATTTTGATCGTACCAAAAATCTGCCTGGGTGGCAACCATGTCAATTTCTCTGCATGATCAGTTAACATAACAAGTATATATTGAATTCGGTTTTAATTTTACCAAGCACACTATGCGTTGATTTTTTTTCTCTTTTTTTCTTAGTAAATGTGGCATTTTTTTTTTTTCATTTTGGTCGTACCAAAAATCTGCCTGGGTGGCAACCAGGTCAATTTCTCTGCATGACCAGTTAACAGAACAAGTATATATTGATTTCTGTTTTAATTTTACCAAGCACACAATGCGTTGATTTTTTTTTCGTTTTTTTTTCTTAGTAAATGTGGCATTTTTTTCCATTTTGATCGTACCAAAAATCTGCCTGGGTGGCAACCATATCAATTTCCCTGCATGACCAGTTAACAGAACAAGTGTATATTGAATTCGGTTTTAATTTTACCAAGCACACCATGCGTTGATTTTTTTTCGCTTTTTTTCTTAGTAAATGTGGCATTTTTTTTTCATTTTGATCGTACCAAAAATCTGCCTGGGTGGCAACCATGTCAATTTCCCTGCATGATCAGTTAACAGAACAAGTATATATTGAATTCGGTTTTAATTTTACCAAGCACACCATGCGTTGATTTTTTTTTCTCTTTTTTTCTTAGTAAATGTGGCATTTTTTTCCATTTTAATCGTACCAAAAATCTGCCTGGGTGGCAACCGTATCAATTTCCCTGCATGACCAGTTAACAGAACAAGTATATATTGAATTCGGTTTTAATTTTACCAAGCACACCATGCGTTGATTTTTTTTCGCTTTTTTTCTTAGTAAATGTGGCATTTTTTTTCATTTTGATCGTACCAAAAATCTGCCTGGGTGGCAACCATGTCAATTTCTCTGCATGACAAGTTAACAGAACAAGTATATATTGAATTCGGTTTTAATTTTACCAAGCACACCATGCGTTGATTTTTTTTTCTCTTTTTTTCTTAGTAAATGTGGCTTTTTTTTTCCATTTTGATCTTACAAAAAATCTGCCTGGGTGGCAACCGTATCAACTTCCCTGCATGACCAGTTAACAGAACAAGTATATATTGAATTCGGTTTTAATTTTACCAAGTACACCATGCGTTGATTTTTTTTCGCTTTTTTTCTTAGTAAATGTGGCATTTTTTTCCATTTTAATCGTACCAAAAATCTGCCTGGGTGGCAACCGTATCAATTTCCCTGCATGACCAGTTAACAGAACAAGTATATATTGAATTCGGTTTTAATTTTACCAAGCACACCATGCGTTGATTTTTTTTCGCTTTTTTTCTTAGTAAATGTGGCATTTTTTTTTCATTTCGATCGTACCAAAAATCTGCCTGGGTGGCAACCATGTCAATTTCTCTGCATGACAAGTTAACAGAACAAGTATATATTGAATTCGGTTTTAATTTTACCAAGCACACCATGCGTTGATTTTTTTTCTCTTTTTTTCTTAGTAAATGTGGCGTTTTTTTTCCATTTTGATCTTACAAAAAATCTGCCTGGGTGGCAACCGTATCAACTTCCCTGCATGACCAGTTAACAGAACAAGTATATATTGAATTCGGTTTTAATTTTACCAAGCACACCATGCGTTGATTTTTTTTTCGCTTTTTTTCTTAGTAAATGTGGCAATTTTTTTTTGATTTTGATCGTACCAAAAATCTGCCTGGGCGGCAACCAGGTCAATTTCTCTGCATGACCAGTTAACAGAACAATTATATATTGAATTCGGTTTTAATTTTACCAAGCACACCATGCGTTGATTTTTTTTCTCTTTTTTTCTTAGTAAATGTGGCATTTTTTTCCATTTTAATCGTACCAAAAATCTGCCTGGGTGGCAACCGTATCAATTTCCCTGCATGACCAGTTAACAGAACAAGTATATATTGAATTCAGTTTTAATTTTACCAAGCACACCATGCGTTGATTGATTTTCGCTTTTTTTCTTAGTAAATGTGGCATTTTTTTTTTCATTTTGATCGTACCAAAAATCTGCCTGGGTGAAAACCATGTCAATTTCCCTGCATGACCAGTTAACAGAACAAGTATATATTGAATTCGGTTTTAATTTTACCAAGCACACCATGCGTTGATTTTCTTAGCTTTTTGTTTTTTTTAGTAAATGTGGTACTTTATTTGGATGGTGTCAAAAATTTTCCTGGGTTGTAGTCTTAGTTTTGTTGCTACAAGAATGACCAACTGAGTTAGAAGACAGAAGCCGACGCCTGACCATCTTTTTCTCATCCAGTTTGAATTTGGCTATAATTTGCTTCCATTTATGTCAGTAAATCAAAATTTTTGGTACTTGTTAAATATCCCGACATCCCGACAAATATCCCGACAAGAATTTCTATCTGAATGATCCGTGAAAAAAAGTGTGTCAGACTGCCAAGGCCGTATCTAGGATTTTTTTCGGAGGTGGTTTTTTACAAACGAATTTTTTTTTCGTTGTTTACAAAAAAAAAAAACTCAAAAAAAGCATAAAATCTTTTTCTATATTCATTTTTACTGCGTTTTTACGAGTCGGAAAAAATTTCGGTTGGGGTTCAATTTCCCTACCCCCCCCTCCCTGGATAGAGCCTTGCTGTCTGTAGTAGGTTAAAATTAGCTTTGTCTCATTAAAAAAAACTACATAGAGATATATTTATATTAGATATTTAGTATATAGAGGTGGTTAGGTTAGGTACGAGTATTTAACATGCGTTCTGGGCGGCCTGCTTTCCATAATTTTCTTCTGTAGTTTCCATAATTTTGTCTCTAAATTATTATATTTTCATCATATTTTGGTATATATCATTAGGATTAACTTAACTTCACTTATTGGGTGGGATGAGTTGGGGTGAGTAGTAACTTAACTTCACTTATTGGGGGGGTATTTTCGTGAGTTATACTTGATACAGCACTCGCATGGTTTTTTCGTCCAAAGGGAAAGGGACATATGCGTCCAACTCGTTTTTTTTTTAAACATTCATTCATAAGTACAAGGCAGATTCACACTAAAACGAATTGGTGTGACGAAAGCGATATCGACATCCCCACCTAACGTTGCGCTAGAGTGACAATGGCGCCCTTGGCCCAGTGCCCAAGTTACATTAAAAGGCCAGGTCATAATAAAAGCTTTCAATTTGGGAGGTTCAAGGAGGAGTCTTTGACAGTCATATGACCTCAGGGTACTAGATGTTGCAACGTTCTTACGTATCTATAGTGATTTAAAAAAATTCGATCACCACACAAATGATTACCAAAAATATGCACAAATATAACAAATGTAACATTTGAAATATTATAAAACTTTTTTCAAAGCTTTGAAGAAAAGCAAAAGAGGCTAAATATCCCTAACTACGCTTGGTCGGATTGGTCGCTTTTTGCAATCTCGTCCCTAATCTCGTCCCGCGTCAATAGGATAATCCATCTCGTCCCAGACCAGCATATAAGATGCTACTGTTATTGCCACAAGAATGACCAACCGAGTTAGAAGACAGAAGCCCACGCCTGACCATCTTTTTCTCATCCAGTTTGAATTTGGCTATAATTTGCTTCCATTTATGTCAGTAAATCAAAATTTTGGTACTTGTTAAATATTAAATAAAAAAAACAAGTTTTTTTTAACTGAAAATAAGGAGCGACATTAAAACTTAAAACGAACAGAAATTATTCCGTATATGAAAGGGGCTGTCCCCTCCTCAACGCCTTGCTCTTTACGCTAAAGTTTTTTATTGTTTAAAAAAATAGAATTGTGAGAAAGTCAAACTTTAGCGTAAAGAGCAAGGCGTTGAGGAGGAGACAGCCCCTTTCATATACGGAATAATTTCTGTTCGTTTTAAGTTTAAATGTCGCTCCTTACTTTCAGTTAAAAAAACTTATTTTTTTTATTTAATTTTTGAACGTTTTTGAGTAAATGCAGGTTTTGATCTTGGCTCACAGTACATGAATAATTAAAACAAAATTTTCATATTAATTTACTTTTATTTGGTTAAATGGCTTTCTCGAAACTTGTTTCATTTTATTTACGAACGTTTTTATTAGTAATAAATACACATAACTTACGAATTAACTTACGTAACGAACTTCTATATTCATATATTTTTAATACATATATTAGGGGGTTCGCACCCTAGTCAATACCTTGCTCTTTAAGCGAAAGTTCAAATTTTGTTCCAATTCTTTAAAAATGGCCGCTTAATCACAAAGGCCGTTAATTAGAATAGATAGCTCTTATGAAAGTACTAAAAAATCTCTGGCTTAATGAGTGAGGTATTGACTAGGGGGTGAACCCAATCATATATGTCATATTTTCTGTTCGTTTAAAGTTTTGATGTTGCTGCTGTTGCAGTTGAAAAACTTGTTTTCTTATATTTAATTTCTGATCTTTTTTTAAATAATGCTGGGATGTCCGGCGTCCCCTTCATAGCAATGTCCCTTCCCCCATGAAAACTTCCTTCATGGAAAGATCCTCCTACATAACCCCCGACCCCAGGCACGTACGCAGGAATTTGTTTCGGGGGGGGCCCAATTTGTTTCAGGGGGGGGGGGCAAATCCTTCAAACCCATTATTCTGTGAGAAAAATCAGAAAATTATGGGAAAAAGAAAAAAATCGTGAGATTTCGGGAGGGGGGGGGGGGCGGGCCCGGAGGCCCCCCCCCCCCCCTGCGTACGTCCCTGCCCGACCCCCCCCCCCCCCACTACCAGGAAAAATCTCCCCTGAAAACGTCTGTACTGTATACTTCCCAATAACCAGTACTATATGTTAACATTGGGTAAAGTTCATAACTTTCAGCCCTCCTCCCGGGAACTTCGGGGGATTAAGTCATCCTAAAAGACATACTTATAATATTTTCGAACATGCTGAATAAAATGGCTATCTCAAAATTTTGATCAGGTGACTTTGGGAAAACAATGAGCGTGGGAGGGGCCTAGTTGCCCTCCATTTTTTTGGTCACTTAAAAAGGGCACTAGAACTTTTAATTTCCATTCCAATGAGCCCTCCCACGATATTCTAGGACCACTGGGTCAATACAATCACCCCTGGAAAAAAAAAAAAATAAACACGCACCCGTGATCTTTCGTCTGGCAAAAAATGCAAAATTCCACATTTTTATAGATAGGAGCTTGAAACCTCTACAGTAGGGTTCTATGATACGCGGAATATGATGGTGTGACTTTCATTCTGGCTATATAATTTTTAGGGGGTCTTTCGCCCTTTTTTCGAAAATCAGCCAAATTTTCTCAGGCGCGTAACTTTTGATGGGTAGGATTAAACTTGATGAAACTTATATATTTGAAATCAGAATTAAAATCTGATTCTTTTGATGTATCTATTTGTATCAAAATACCGTTTTCTAGAGTTTCGGTTACCATTGAGCCGGGTCCCAATAACCAATACTATATTTCAACCTTTCAGCCCTCCTCCTGGGGGCTTCGAGGGATTAAGTCATCCTAAAAGACATAGCTATAATATTTTCGACCATGCTGAACAAAATGGCTATCTCAAAATTTTGATCAGATGACTTAGGGAAAAAAATGAGCGTGGGAGGGGGCCTAGTTGCCCTCCATTTTTTTTGGTCACTTAAAAAGGGCACTAGAACTTTTAATTTCCGTTCCAATGAGCCCTCCCACGATATTCTAGGACCACTGGGTCGATACGATCACCCCTGGGAAAAAGAAAAAAAAAAAAACAAATAAACACGCATCCGTGATTTTTCTTCTGGCAAAAAATGGAAAATTCCAGATTTTTATAGATAGGAGCTTGAAACCTCTACAGTAGGGTTCTCTGATACGCTGAATATGATGGTGTGATTTTCATTAAGGTTCTATAGCTTTTAGGGGGTCTTTCCCCCTTTTTTCGAAAATCAGCCAAATTTTCTCAGGCGCGTAACTTTTGATAGGTAAGATCAAACTTGATGAAACTTATATATTTGAAATCAGAATTAAAATCTGATTCTTTTGATGTATCTATTGGTATCAAAATTCCGTTTTTTAGAGTTTCGGTTACCATTGAGCCGGGTCGCTCCTTACTTACAGTTCACTACCACGAACTGTTTGATCCCGACCAAAATATCCCGACATCCCGACAAGAATTTCTAGGATTTTTTTCGGAGGTGGTTTTTTACAAACGATTTTTTTTCGTTGTTTACAAAATAACCTCAAAAAAGCATAAAATCTTTGTCTATATTCATTTTTACTGCGTTTTTACGAGTCGGACAAAATTTTGGTTGGGGTTCAAATTCCCTACCCCCCCCCCCCTCCCTGGATACAGCCTTGCTGTCTGTAGTAGGTTAAAATTAGCTTTGTCTCATTAAAAAAAAACTACATAGAGAGAGATTTATATTAGATATTTAGTATATAGAGGTGGTTAGGTACGAGTATTTAACATGCGTTCTGGGCGGCCTGCTTTCCATAATTTTCTTCTGTATTTTCCATAATTTTTTTTCTAAAATATTATATTTTCATCATATTTTGGTATATTTCATTAGGATTAACTCAACTTCACTTATTGGGTGGGGTTGGAATATTTAACAAGTGCCAAAGTTTAAACTTATTGTAACTAAATTTGTAACTAAAATTTAACTGTGTACCTAAAAACATAAGAGTCACGTATCTATCTATCTATCCACCTACGTAATTGGTGAGTGTTAACCTCTTAGAAAATCACTAATATTTAGTTTTGATGTCAATTATGGATTAGGTGATATCATACAACGGCTACCTGAATCCTGAAGCCAAGGAAGCATTTACCATTGTACGGTCGGTAAGTTTCATAAAAATGATCAAGAATTATATGCATAGTTTTTGTAAGTCTGCCCGTTTTGTCTTGTGACTGGGAGAGGGGGTCGAATCACAACTTTAAGGAACATAATTCTTTGGGGGGAGGGGGATAAAGAGAGTTCAATTTTCTTGTGAGGAAGTGGATAAAACATTTCTTTTACTTTTCAGTTAAGAGTATACTCATTTTCTTTTTCTTTTTTATGGTTTTCTTGTGACAGGCTCTTTGGCAAAAATAAAAATAAAAGTATAGTTTCTTACAACCTAAAACAAAACATTTTGATAATTTCAGTCCTTTTCTTCAGTATGAATCTTTGTTACGGATGAATAAACGTAGCAACGGATGAATAAACGTAGTTGCTAAAATTTTGTTGAACTTTTGAAAAATTGTCAATATTTTGTTGTATTTTTGAGATTTCTTAATAGCTAGAATTTTGTCAGAAGATGGCTTTTTTGTCATTTTTCATTGAATATTCTCAACAAAGTTTGACAAGATTCTTTGTTTTGTCTTGCGTAACAAGAATGTAACATGCAAATAAAAGAAATGTACCACTCATGAGTGGTTCAACTTCATTTTGGATCTTAATAAGCCCCCCCCCCCTATACCCACACGGTTCTTCCCATAATTTGATCCATGTCTCTTCAGTATTTCGAAACGGTCATTATTAAGAAGTAGTGTTTCGTTTTTCCCTAAGGAGACCGATACGTATCTTCTTTCGATTTCGGTGTGTAGTTTTGAATTTTAATAAAAAATTTAGAATCATTACTTTTCGATAGTTATTTATTATTTTCAACTTTTTTATTCTGTGTTTTTTTTTTACTGTATTGTTGGGTGGGGTGTCTTCTGTAGCGTTGCGAGTAATTAATCGGATTTAATTTTTTTTCATTCTTTCTTATTTGTCACGTCTTTTATTTTGATTAATCAAAAACTTTTTGCACAAAATAAGTTTTTCAAAAAAAAGGTAAAGAATTCCATTAAACCAAAAATAGAATCAAATAATCTACCAAGCATACAACTACCACAAATTAGTATCAAGCAATAAATGGAACCCAAAACAAACAGAAATTAAATAAGTCAAACTCAAAAGGAGCAGAAATTAATCTGAGTAGAGTTCTAAACCCTATGCTTTCTAAAAGCCAGAATGAAATTTGTACTTTACTGAGAAAAATTCTTTTAAATGTCTCACTTTTATAACTTTAAGAAATAAAAATTAATTAATATTTTAAGGAATAAATACCAGCATGTGTATATTAAACTGTCAATGCACATTTTTTCAATAGATTCATATGAATTTTTTTCAGTAAAGCACAAATTATATTATGGCTTTTAAAAAAATAAAATAAAATATTCTACCAAGCGGGAAAACTACCACAAATCAGCATCGATAAGTAAATGAAACCCAAAACGAACAGAAATTAAATAAGTCAAACTCAAAAGGAGCAGAAATTAATCTGAGTAGGGTTCTAAACCCTATGCTTTCTAAAAGCCAGAATGAAATTTGTACTTTACTGAGAAAAATTCTTTTAAATGTCTCACTTTTATAACTTTAAGAAATAAAAATTAATTAATATTTTAAGGAATAAATACCAGCATGTGTATATTAAACTGACAATGTACATTTTTTCAATAGATTCATATGAATTTTTTTCAGTAAAGCACAAATTATATTATGGCTTTTAAAAAAATAAAATAAAATATTCTACCAAGCGGGAAACTACCACAAATCAGCATCGATAAATAAATGAAACCCAAAACGAACAGAAATTAAATAAGTCAAACTCAAAAGGAGCAGAAATTAATCTGAGTAGGGTTCTAAACCCTATGCTTTCTAAAACCCAGAATGAAATTTGTACTTTACTGAGAAAAATTCTTTTAAATGTCTCACTTTTATAACTTTAAGAAATCAAAATTAATTAATATTTTAAGGAATAAATACCAGCATGTGTATATTAAACTGACAATGCACATTTTTTCAATAGATTCATATGAATTTTTTCAGTAAAGCACAAATTATATTATGGCTTTTAAAAAAATAAAATAAAATATTCTACCAAGCGGGAAACTACCACAAATCAGCATCGATAAATAAATGAAACCCAAAACGAACAGAAATTACAATAAGTCAAACTCAAAAGGAGCAGAAATTAACATAAGTTAGGCTCAGAACCCCTATGCCTTCCCAAGGCCAGAACAAAATTTGCACTTTACTGAAAAAAATATAAATGTTTTTACTTTTATAACTTTAATAAATCAAATAATATTAACGTTTTGATTACTAAATATCATTATATGTATATTAAACTGACAATGCACATTCATTTGCCCTTTCAATTTCCAATTGAATGAACCCTTTTGAAGTTTCTACGACAACACTTTCAATAAAAACCTTATACGCTCCCAGGGCATAACTTACAACCCTTGCCCTTGAGGGCTGTGAGGGAGGGGGAGGGGTTGTCATCCTGAAAGACCTAATTTCCAATGCTTTTAACTAATTTCCAAAGCTTTAAACAAAATGGCTATCTAAAAATTTTGATTGGATGTGTTTGGGGAAAACGTGGGCGTGAGAAGGGGGTTAGCTGCCCTCAAATCACTTTCGACTATTGAAAACGGCACTAGCCCTTTGAATTTCCAATCGATTGAGCCCTTTTTCAAGTTTCTATGACCAAGATTTCAATAAAAACCTTATATGCCCCCAGGGCATAACTTATAACCCTTGCCCTGAAGACTGTGGGGGGGGGGTGTCCTGCTCAGAGGCATAATTTCCTGAACTTTGAACTTCGTGGGACAAAATGGCTATCTCAAAATTTTATTGGATGTGTTTGGGGAAATTATAGACGTGGAAGGAGTGTTAGTTGCCTTCCAATCACTTTCGACTATTAAAATGGGCACTAGCCATTTCAATCTCCAATCGAATGAGCCCTTTTTGAAGTTTATACGACAACGCGTTCTATAAAAACCTTATATGCACCCAGGGCATAACCTACAACCCTTGCCGTGAGGGATGTGGGGTTGTCATCCTCAAAGACCTAATTTCCAGAACTTAAAACTACGTGGAATAAAATGCCTATCTCAAAATTTTGATGGGATGTGTTTGGGGAAAAGGTGGGCGTGAGAGGGGAGTTAGTTGCCCTTCAACCACTTTCGACTATTGAAAACGGCACTAGCCCTTTGAATTTCCAATCGATTGAGCCTTTTTTGAAGTTTCTACGACAACACCTTCTATAAAAACCTTATATTTCCCCAGGGCATAACTTACAACACTTACCCTGAGGGCTGTGGGGGAGTGTCCTCCTTAAAAACATAATATCTTTATTGAAATCAACTATGCTGAACAAAATGGCTATCACAAAATTTTGATAGGATGTGTTTCGGGAAATGGTGGGCCTGGAAGGGGTATTAGTCGCCTTTCAATCACTTTCGACTATTAAAAAGGGCATAAGCCACTCCAATTTCCAATTGAATGAGCCCTTTTCGAAGTTTCTACGACAATTTCTTCTTTACGAAGTGCCCTGCTCTAAAAGAAAAAATAATGCATTGTGCCAACATCGTTCTTAAATGCCCCCAGGGCAAAACTTAAAACCCTTGCCCTGATGGTTGTGGGGGAGTGTCCTCCTCAAAAACATATTTTCTATCTGGAAATCAACTACACAAAGCAAAATGGCTATCTCAAAATTTTGATTGGATGTTTTTGGGGGAATGATGGGCGTGGGGGGGGGGGACTAGTTGCCCTCCAATCACTTTCGACTATTAAAAAGGGTAATACCCACTCCAATTTCCAATTGAATGAGCCCTTTTCAAAGTTTCTACGACAACCCCTTCAATACGAAGTGCCCTGGTATGGAAAAAAAAGAACAAAAGAAAAATAAACAATACATTGTGCCAAAATCGTTTTTTACTTCGGCAGCGCGATTGCGGTTCCTTTGATTTAACTATTACCGTAATTTTCAAAAGGTAATTGAAGCACCATTGCCCTATTTGTTTAAAAGAAATAAAACTAAATAAGAACATTCACATAAAATTGTTTCTTTTAACTTGAAAATTTTCTTTGATGTGGTCTTTATTTCTATTGGAATTTTAGTTTTTAATTATTATATTTTCAATTAAAAAGTGAATATAAAATGAATTTAGTTTTAATTTTTTATGACATTAACCACAACGCAATAAAGAAAA
Source organism: Artemia sinica (assembly GCA_027921565.1). NCBI lineage: Eukaryota > Metazoa > Arthropoda > Branchiopoda > Anostraca > Artemiidae > Artemia > Artemia sinica. The sequence continues at coordinate 3,609,755 of CM051271.1, read as the reverse complement.
ACGACGTCGAAGGACGAATCAATTTTTACAAAAAAATGATGCTTCCTTTCGTTTTCCTCGTTTTACAAAATCTAAACTGTATTTCATTGAAAACAATACGTATTGTGAACAGATTACTTTTTGTATGGCTATATCTAGGATTATTATGGTGGGTGTGAGAGGGGGGTTAGTTACCCTCCAATTACTTTCGACTATTAAAAAGGCCACTAGCCATTTCAATTTCCAATGGAATAAGCCGTTTTTGAAGTTTATACGACAACGCTTTCTATAAAAACCTTATATACCCCCAGGGCATAACTTAAAACCCTTGCCCCGAGGGCTATGAGGGGGAGGGGGTGTCATCCTTAAAGACATAATTTCCTAAACTTTCAACTACGTTGAACAAAATGGCTATCTAAAAATTTTGATTGTATGTGTTTGGGGAAAAGATGGGCGTGAGAAGGGGGTTAGTTGCCCTCCAATCACTTTCGACTATTAAAAAGGGCAGTAGCCCTTTGAATTTTTATCGAATGCGCCCTTATTCAGGTTTCGAAGACAAAGCTTTCAATAAAAAACTTATAACCCTTGCCCTGAAGGCTGTGAGGGGGTTATCATTCTCAATGACCTAATTTCCAGAACTTTCAACTACTTTGAACAAAATGGCCATCTCGAAAATTTTGATTGAACGTGTTAAGATAAATGGTAGGAATGGAAGAGGTGTTAGTTGCCCTCCAATCGCTTGCCACTATTAAAAAGGGCACTATCCATTTCAATTTCCAATCGAATGAGCCCCGTTTGAAGTTTCTACGACAATACTTTCTATGAAAACCTTACATGCCCCCAGGGCACAACTTATAACCCTTGCCCTGAGGGCTGTGGGGGGGGGGGGGGTTGCCTTCCTCAAAGACCTAATTTTAAGAAATTTCAACTATGTTGAACAAAATGGGTATCTCAAAATTTTGATTGGATGTGTTTGGGGAAAAGGTGAGCGTGAGAGGGGGGTTTGTTGCCCTCCAATCACTTTCGACTATTAAAAAGGGTACTAGTACTTTGAATTTCCAATCGAATTAGTCTTTTCTGAAGTTCTACGACAACGATTTCTATAAAAATCTGATATGCCCCCAGGGCATAACTTACAACCCTTGCCCTGAGGGCTGTGGGGGAGTGTCCACCTCAGAAAAATAGTTCCGATGTGGAAATCAACTACGCTGAAGAAAATGGCTATCTCAAAATTTTGATTGGATGTGTTTGGGGAAATGGTGGGCGTGGAAGGGGTCTTAGTTACCTTCCAATCACTTTGGCCTATTAAAAAGGGCACTAGCCACTCCAATTTCCAATCGAATGAGCCCTTTTTGAAGTTTCTACGACAACTCTTTCGATACGAAGTGCCTTGGTCTAGAACAAAAAATAAAAAAATAAATAATACATTGTGCCAACATCGTTCTTTACTTAGGCAGCGCAATTGCGCTGCCTATGATTGACTAACAATTACTTTCGTTACTTGTTTTTTTTTTTTTATCTGTGCCAACCGGCCTTATCTCCTTGCCAGATATGAGTATATTTAATGTATTATATTTGTGAGATTGAACAATAAATAACCCTGAACTAATCAGTAACAATTATTGAACTAGGTCAACCCCAGTTTCATTATTTAAGCAGCTTCTTTCATGGAATGAAACGTTTTTCAATTACAAAGACACCTTGAACTTTTCGCTTGATTTTGAGTCAACTTGCTCAAATTTTACTCTGTCCGGGCAATCTGCTTAAGACAAGCTATGGTTTTAACCAGGGGCAGATCTAGAGCAAAATCTGGGGGGGGGGGGGGGAGAATGGGACAAGGGCGCCAATAATTGACCAAACTCACAAATTTATTTAGAAAAAAGAGTGAAAACAAGGAAGCAGCTTTTAAAGAAGTATTCTGGCTTCAAAGTTTCCTGACGAGGAAAACTTCCCGGTGAGGAATTTGCGGTGCCGCACCATGCCCGGTGTGGCATGAGGCCAGAATAGCCTGCATGCATCTACTTAACGCACGGCAAAGATTATATCAGAAACATCCTTAGAGACGTTTTTTAAGGAACCTATTTCATTGAGGAGGACAATATAAAAGCAATAACCAAATAAAAGAATTTTTAAGAATAGATACGAAATTCTAAGAAGAATTTGAATCATTTCTTAAGGAGTGGGTTGGAGAATTGACCTGAAGACCTCCCCTGTGTCATTGCCTGAAGAACGAAAATGGCGACTTTTTTTTACAATATCCAAATATGACCCAATTTTGTAGGGACAAACGGGGGTTGAAGAGAAATCCCCAAAAATAGACCCCTTTAAAACTCAATTATTTGTAGTAATCACTATACACTATTTGAATCTCCTTTGCTCCTGAAAATTACAAAATTCAAGACAAAAATTCATAATTTCTTCGATAAACCAAAAATTGTAAATTACAGAAAAAAGCAGGATTCATGGCTGTATAAATTAGCCACGATTCTAATCTACTTCGTGTATAAATATTTTCGTGTAAACAGGAACTAATTCTATAATTTTGCTAATTGTGGTCACTATTACAAAGAATAATGTGCCTATAATTACTAAAGTGTAAGGACCGTCCTTCCATAGGCGTGGTACTAATTTCAATGCGTATAAAGCAGATGTTCAATTTTTTAGAATCATCAGTTTTATTAGGTACATCGTGAAATTACAGACAATGAAGGTATACTTTTCATTTTTGACTGGCAAAGAAACAACTTCTAGAATAATAGTAGGCTACAAGTCAATAACCAAGTTTTATCAAACAGTTCGTGGTAACGAACTGTAAGTAAGGAGCCACCCGGCTCAATAGTACTCGAAACTCTAAAAAACGGAATTTTGATGCCAATAGATACATAAAAGAATCGGATTTTTATGCTGATTTAAAATATATAATTTTCATCAAGTTTAGTGTTACCCATCAATAGTTACGAGCCTGAAAAATTTGCCTTATTTTCGAAAAAAGGGGGAAATTAGACAATCAGATTCAGCAAATCAGAAAATCCTACTGTAGAGGTTTCAAGCTCCTATCTGTAAAAACGTGGGATTTTGTATTTTTCGCCAAAAGAAAGATTACTGATACGTGATTATTTTTTTATTTTTTTCCCAGGGGTGATCGTATCGGTCGAGTGGTCCTAGAATATCGCAAGAGGGCTCATTCGAATAGAAATTAAAAGTTCTAATGCCCTTTTTAAGTTACCAAAAAAAAATGATTACGTGGGAGGATCTTTCCATGGAGGATTTTTTTCATGGGGAAGGGACGTTTCTATGAAGGGGGCTCCGGATTTCCAAGTATTATTTAAAAAATGATCAGAAATTAAACCAAAAAAAACAAATTTTTTAACTGAAAGTAAGGAGGAACCATTAAAACTTAAAACGAACAGAAATTATTATGTATATGAGGAGGATTTCCCTTATAGTCAATACCTCTCTCTTTACGCTAATTTTTTTTTAGTACTTTCAAAAGAGCTATCTATTCTAATTAAACGGCCTTTGTGATTCAAGGCTCATCTTAAAGAATTGGAACAAAATTCGAACTTCAGCGTAAAGACCAATATATTGACTAGGGGGAAAACGCCCTCATATACGTAACAATTTCTGTTTGTTTTAAGTTTTAATGTTGCTCCTTACTTTCAGTTAAAAAACTTGTTTTCTTATTTATAACAGAAAAGGGCTGTCATGATTCTGGTCTCCAACGGTAAATGCTTCAGCATAGTTTTAACTATACTGAAAACGCTAAGGATTAAAAAGAAACAAAATGATGGTATTCATATCTTAAGATCATCACCAAAGCTTAAATGATTGAAGGTTTTTATATTTTTAAAATAGTAAACTACATAGAAGAAACTTTAGCGGAGAGTTGAGAAAGGCGAACGGGAGGGGGGAGGGTGAAGTTAGGCTTACTGCTATTATGGCATTAGCTAATAAGATATTTGTCCACAGTCTAATTGAAATGAATAATTAGTAACCAATTATATAAGATGGTCTTACTGAAATACACTTATAAAATTTAAAAAGAATATATCTTATAGTTTTTCTAAATATCTTTAAAGAATTGGGGAGTTTTTATTTTATACTAAATTTAACAAATTTTAGAATATTAGTAGGCTAAGAAAAATACAAAGATGAAATAAAAAAAGGTAGAGTGTTCTCCATATAAGGGTAAGGACAATGGTGGAAATGGGGTGGGGGTGGGTGGGTAGAAAGGCATTACCCAAAAATATTTGCCCCCCCTTTTTTATTTTAAAAAATAGGATTTTTGCGGCATTTTATTTGAATTTTTTTTTTAATAAAAGTATGTTCATGGAATAACTCAAAACGGAAAAACAGTGCTCCTCCACCAAGATTAAAAAAAAAAGATTGTCCCCCCCCTATCTTTTGTAAATTGAAACCACTGAGCAAGGGCTGTCATTCCCGCAACATCCCATTGCAAATACTTCCGTATAGTTTTAGCTGTACTGAAAATAATTAAGATTAAGAAAAATAAAATGTTTAAGCCCCTTGGTTTAAGTCCTTTTTATTTCCCCATAGGATGAGCTAAAGAAAAGAAACTACAGGAGAGGGTTAAGGCAGGTTTTTCCTAATTATGGCGTTAATTTACAAGATATTTACGTGCCACACAAACGAAATAAATATCAAATATCATTTTTTCATCATTTTTCTAAATAGAACATTTTTATGATATATTTTAATATACCTTAAAATTTGACGAGAGATATGTGGAAAACGTAGGTTTTTTTTATATTTTTAACTGAAGAAAACTTATTTTAGAATAGGGTTGCTCCAAAAAACAAAGATGAAACTTTAAGAGTGGTGGAATATACTCCATGTAAGGAGGGTTGCTATCACCCTAGTATCCCGTTGCAAATTTTTCAGATATAGTTTTAGCTGCACTAAAAACGCTTAAGATTAAGAGAAAGAAGATGTGACAGCATTTACAATTGTTATCGTAGCAAAAATTAATATAATTTAATTGCTTTGTACTTCAGTATTGAGTGAACGACACAAAAAACTAAAGCAGAGGTTGGGAGAGAGGAAGGGTGGTAGGCTTTTTCTCATTATGACGTTAGTTTATAAGATATTTATAAACCCCATAAACAAAAGGAACAACCAGTTCTTAGGCATGAATGTCTTATTGAGCTGCTTTTTTAAGCTATATTTTAAAATATCTTTTAATTTCACTGAAATCCCTTTTAAATGTAGGCTTTTTTAAGTGCATTAATAAATAGATCGAATCTTGTTTATTACAAAAAAGCTGCAAAGGCCTGGCAACGGACAAAATAATAGGCTTAACACATAAATGAACATTTCAACAACGTATATAAACACTCACACATACTCAGCAGTATTTCAAGCACTTGCCCCCTCCCCTCCCTTAAAAAGTCAGTTCTATGTGTAATCCCAGTTTAATCTAAATTAAAATCTATTAAATTTTCCCTCGATCATTTAAACCCATGTCTAAAACAAATCATTCATTTTGATTCACATTGATAGAAAGTATTTTTTTTCTTAAATCTGAACAAAGGTTCAGAACAAAGGTTCTGTGTAATTTTGAACAAAGGTTCACAAGGTGAAGCAGTGAAAACTACTTTAGGAATCTTACTACACTAAAAAACAAAGACGAACTTGACAAGCGGTAGGGGCTACTCCATGTGAGACGAAGGACTTCAATAGGCTCCAAGTCTACTATCGCCAAGGCTGCATCCCGGGGGAGGGTAGATGGTATGAGCCCCCCCCCCCCTTTCAAAAAAAAGTCTGTCCAACTCGTAAAAACATAAAAATGGGTACTTGTTAATTGAAAGAAAACCAGTCAAGAATTAGGCTTAGCTTAGATCTGAGAAAATCATTTTATAGCCATAAAGACAAGTGACGGGTGACAGAATGCATCGGACTTATATAATATGGGCTATATATTTGCACATTAGTGGGGTGGGGGTAGAGTATTTGGACAGCGTGTAGTTAGAAAACAATTCTTACTTCATTATATTCAGAATAATTGTAGCTAACGCATTTTGCTTGCAGACCTGCTACACTTTACCCCCACCCCCTAATGTGAAAATATATATCCCCAATTATGTAAGTCCAATGCATTCCGTCACCCGTTACTTGTCTTTGGGGCTATGAAACCGGTTTTCTCAGATCTAAATTTAAACAAATTTTTGATGTGTTGTTTCAAGGTTTTTTGATCACCCCTACCCCGCCTCCCCCAAAACAAAATCCTGGATACGTTCTTGACTCCCATCGTCAACCCAATATTCTTCTGCGAAAATTGGAATATAGTTTTAAATTTACAGCAAACCCTTTAAATAGCTGAAATGATTGAATTTAAATCTTTACTTTATCACAATTGTTATTGATGATTTAAGCCTCTATTATTTCAGTTTAGGTGAATTATGCAAAATAAGTTACTGCAGAGGGTTGAAATGCGGCAGTCTTTTTTTTATTCCAGGTGTTATTTATAATCTTGTTCTCTAAATTGATTAAAAAATATATTAAAATATTAGAATTCTAAGCTCTATACAATTTTTTTTTCAAACAGATGTCGAATAGGAAGTCATGTTCACAAGGAAACTAGTGAAGAATACAAATTCGTTTTTTTTGGTTGCAGAATAAACCCTAATGCATCGAATTGGCAAAGGATTTTTTTTGAAAAAATATTTTCCGTATATCTGATGCAAGGCTTTTTTTTACCATTAGTAATTTTTACTTGCTTCAAGAAACTTAAAATTTTTAGAAACAACTATTTGTGAAGGAAAAAGGTTTTGATTGTAAGAATATGAATAATAATTTTTCAAATACAATGAAATATTTAAAATCAAAATATTTTGAGTATTCAACTTTATGTCAGTTTGTTACAAAACGGACATTGTACACAGGAGTAAAGGGTTACAAGGGGTTCACCCTTCTGCAAGACAAAACCATAACAGACTTTTATAGTGTTTAAGAAAATAGGGAAATTTTAAGGTTAAACAAAACTGTGCGTAAACATTTGTAGATATTATCTACAGTATTTTTACCTGTAAGCCCTTGATAGGGTGAACTTCCATAATCTGTACAAATTTTCCCTCGCCCTCATTTAAACTTGCAGGTCCTATGCTTAAAGCATAGAGCATTAACTTTCGATTTATTTGTAATCCTCTTTTAATTTATGAATAATAATTATGAATTCAGTGGAGGATCCAGAGGGCGATGAGGGGGCACGCGCCTCCCCTAACGTAGTCTAAAGTAGTGTAATTTACTTAATTAACGCAAGTTTGTGTTCAATAAACTTGCTCCTAACGCAACTTTATCGGATTAACCTATTTTGAACCCCCCTAGAAAATCCTGAATCCACCCGTGTATGAATTGTCATTTAAAAATCTATTATAGTCAAATATTAGCTTATAACAATGTAGGCTGTTATAGTTTATATATACTCGCCTGACATAGTCTTTTTCCAGAGATCCACCCTTCTCTGACAACAATTTTACATTGCAAACGTCGTTGAATAAAATATTAGTTTCTCTAAGGCTAAGATTTAAATCAGTTTTAATCATATCAGTTTTGAAGAACCCTGATGCTCTTGCTATCATATGAAGTTAAGTTTAATATCTGCTCAAAGACAAACCCCTTCAAATCTAAGAAATGCTTTAATCAATTGTAAGTTTCCTAAATTTATTTTTATTATTTATCTACCATCTTTTGGTTTATAATATGGCACACTTTACATGTTGTCACTAAGTTCTCTTATATTCTTTTAGGCTTTTATCGCTTGCACTTTGTTCGCTGCTGCTCTAGCTGCCCCACAAACCTACAAAGAGCCAGAATCTAGCCCAGAATACAAAGCAGAGAGCTACAAGCCTGAGTATAAGGCAGCTGAATATAAGCCAGCCTACAAGACCGATGAAGTAAGTTAAAATTCGCTTCCTTGTTAATATCTCCCACTTCCTTAGCCACCACACTTGACACTGAAGTTTCAACAAACTTCGTCAATAAGGTATAAGCTTCGCTTTACCGCAAATAGTGGAAGATTGGGAGGAAGGTTATAGCCCTCCTAAAGAGAAAAGATAAATTATGCAGGTTTTCAGTGTCTACGTCCCTCTTTACTTTCCTTTGAATAAAATCTTTTGGGTTTGTTTTTTTATTTAATTTCTCCCTTCTTAATATCAGAATGTCAATGGCCTTCTAAATATGGACAGAACTGTCACCTTTCTTGACTCGGCCCTCTCGCTAAAGTTTAATTTTTGCATAACAATTGCATGTAGGTAAAAATCAGCCCCGAGACTCCAAGAATATTTGATTTTTCAGTTGGTGATACTTATATTTTCCAAGGGACGGGGAGGGGTCATTGGATAAATATTACCCCAGTGGGGTTCTTCCATCCCTTCCAACTTTTTGCTAGCCAGAATATAAATAGGACCATTGATGCCATTTTAGGACCAAAACATGAGAGTTACTATACACTGAGGATATTTTACGAAAATATGAGAGTTACTATACACTGAGCATTCATATCTCACGATAAAACCAAATAAATTCTATCAAATGAACAGATATTACAGTGAAAATCTCTGTCCATGCTGATCTGGAGGATTTCTCAGGAAAAGTTGAAAAATTAACCCTAATAATGGATTTTTTTAGGTTCCAGGCAACTCTTCTCCCTACAAAAGATCCACAGACCTTTCCCAATAGTTGTTAGCATTTTGCAGCACTGAATACCCATCAATACATGTTCTATATTCTACATGTTTATACATGTTTAACAACAAATCCGACACAGCGTGGCAATGTAGCCTCTGTAATAGGCTGATTGTATATAAAAAAGTTAAGTGTTTCTAAGCCAGTGATACCCAAAGAATTCTGTTCATTAGAATTTTAGTGCTACTTGAGCAAAAATTTGTGTTTAGTGGCACAAAATAGTGACAATCAGTTTTTTGGTAGGCCTATGGATTGATCTTTTTTGTGACTCAGAAGAGGTACAAACACCCCGCATATTTGTTCAAACGAGGTCTTTCCCCTCATTTTTTTTCTCTTTGCTTGTTTTCTCTGTTTTGTTTTTTTTCTTTGTTTTTTCTGTCTGTTTTGTTTTTTGTTTTTTTATTTGTTTTCTTCTCTGTTTTTTCTCCCCTCATTGTTTTCTTCCTCTTCGGGTTTTTTCTCTTTGTTTTTTTTCTCTCTGTTTGTTTTTGTTTTTTCTTTGTTTTTTTCGCTGTTTTTCTCCCCTCATTTTTTTTCTTCTGTTTTTCTTTCTCTTTGTTTTTTCTCTCTGTTTTATTTTTGTTTTTTTCTTTGTTTTTTCTCTGTTTTATTCTCTCCTCATTGTTTTTTTTTATCTTTTTTTCTGTTTTTTTTTACTTGACACAAAAAATTAATTCGGCTCAATTACAGTTTATGATAGTCTTTGGAAAATCAATAATTTTATCATTAAGCAGAAAAAATAAGAAGCAAAACAACAAAAACAAAACAAAAACACAAAATTTGCATTTTTTCTAACAAAAAAATGTGCAAGTTTCTTTTTTTTTTGTATATAGGGACCTACAAACTCCAGAAAGAGTTCTTGGATATGTTTGATTTAATGGTTTAACTTTCACTGAGGCTACCCCCCTTCCTTTGTTTTTGGGAGTGTTGGTCTCAGGCGGCTTGGTGTTGCAGGGAGTTGGGTTTAGTTGTTAGAAGTGATAGGAGCAGCTATGGGATTTTGCAATCGCCAATCATTTGATTTGAGGAACAGAAAAAGAAATCGAAAAACAAAATAAACTTGCTGAACTTATTGCGGGTGATTTAGGTCGACTAAGAATGTGTGTTTTCCAGAATTTTGCTGGGTGTTAGGCCATTTTTTTTAGATTATTTTATTTTATTTTTATGATTTTATTTTTATTTTATTTTTATTTTACTAGATTATTTATTTTTAGTTATTTTAAACCTAGTAAGTTTTAGCCATGTCCAAACACTTATCATTTAATGCATGAAAAAAATGTATAAACGTCTTCATTTAATGTATTTCAAAAGAAAAACTTAAAAATATTTTTGATACTATTCTCTACTGTTGTTAATTAGCAATTGTTTCTAATAAATAAACCATAAAAAATAATGTCAAACCGATTTTTATTTCAGAAGTTCGATTTCCAGCTATGTTTCTGATTGAGAAACGAAAAAACATATGGAATAATTATAAAAATTGCTGCAAAATTAAGACAATACTCCCACACCACTTTAAGCCCCTTCAAACCCCTTTTAAACGCAAATTATTTGGTATTCTAGATGTAAAATTGTTAGGTCAATGAGCACTGTAATTTTATAAGTTACCAGATTTGTCAGCATAATATTATGATATTAAATCAGGAAAACGCAAATTATCTAAATTCATAAACAATTTCTAAGTCATTAAATAAAATCGACATAAAATCAATAACTATAAATTATCTATAATAACTATAAGTTATAAATTATTCCTTCAAAATTCTTACTCACACTATACTCTAGTCTGTATTTCTATAACCCAGTATTGACCACCCAATTTCTATAAAACTATGCTCTACTCTATTCGGTATTTCGACAATTTCAACAATTCTATAACCAATAGTCTATTCGGAATTTCTAAGGGATTACTGAACAAAACTTAGACTGTGTTGTAGAAAACAACTTTCACATCTCATAGCGTCAAGCTGCAATCAGATAGAAATCCGTTGCAAAAAGGCCAAAGTGCAATGACAACAAACAAAATAATAGACTAGCCAGTTATGTACTAATTAGGTGCTAAGTACCACGTGCTAAGCCACTTATGTGCTAGTTATGTGTTAGTTATATGCTAGACTAGCCAATTATGTGCTAACATCTTTTTTATCTTTTTTTCACATCTTTTTCAGTAAACTTAACATCTTTCAAACAGTTCGTGGTAACGAACTGTAAGTAAGGAGCGAGCCGGCTCAATGATAACCAAAACTCTAGAAAACGGTATTTTGATACAAATAGATACATCAAAAGAATCACATTTTAATGCTGATATCAAATATATAAGTTTCATCAAGTTTAATCCTACCCATCAAAAGTTAGGCGCCTGAGAAAATTTGGCTGATTTTCGAAAAAGGGGGGAAAGACCCCCTAAAAGTTATAGAACCTTAATGAAAATCACACCATCATATTCCGCGTATCAGAGAACCCTACTGTAGAGGTTTCAAGCTCCCATCTACAAAAATGTGGAATTTTGCATTTTTTTGCCAGAAGAAAGATCACGGGTGCGTGTTTATTTGTTTGTTTGTTTTTTTTTTTCCCAGGGGTGATCGTATCGAACCAGTTGTCCTAGAATATCGTGGAAGGGCTCATTGGAATGGAAATTGAAAGTTCTAGTGCCCTTTTTAAGTGACCAAAAAAAATGGAGGGCAAACTAGGCCCCCTCCCACGCTCATTTTTTTCCCAAAGTCACCTGATCAAAATTTTGAGATAGCCATTTTGTTCAGCATGCTCGAAAATATTACAAGTATGTCTTTTAGGATGACTTAATCCCCCGAACTTCCCGGGGGGAGGGCTGAAAGTTATGAACTTTACCCAATGTTAACATATAGTATTGGTTATTTGGAAGTATACAGACGTTTTCAGGGGAGATTTTTCCTGGTAGTGGGGGGGGGGGTCAGGGGTTATGTGGGAGGATCTTTCCATGAAGGAAGTTTTCATGGGGGAAGGGACATTGCTATGAAGGGGACGCCGGACTTCCCAGCATTATTTAAAAAAAAATCATAAATTTAATATAAAAAAACAAGTATTTCAACTGCAACAGCAGCAACATCGAAACTTTAAACGAACAGAAAATATTACATATATAATTGGGTTCACCCCGTAGTCAATGCCTCTCTCTTTAAGCCAAAGATTTTTTAGTACTTTCATAAGAGCTATTTATTCTAATTAACGGCCTTTGTGATTAAGCGGTCATTTCTAAAGAATTGGAACAAAATTTGAACTTTCGCTTAAAGAGCAAGGTATTGACTAGGGGGCGAACCCCCTAATAAATGTATTAAAAATATATGAATATAGAAGTTCGTTACGTAAGTTAATTCGTAAGTTACGTATATTTATTACTAATAAAAACGTTTGTAAATAAAATTAAACAAGGTTTCAAGAAAGCCATTTAACTAAATAAAAGTAAATTAATATGAAAATTTTGTTTTAATTATTCATGTACGGTGAGCCAAGATCAAAACCTGCATTTATTCAAAAACGTTCAAAAATTAAATAAAAAAAACAAGTTTTTTAAACTGAAAGTAAGGAGCGACATTAAAACTTAAAACGAACAGAAATTATTCTGTATATGATAGAGACTGTCCCCTCCTCAACGCCTCGCTCTTTACGCTAAAGTTTGACTCTGTCTCACAACTTTTTTTTTAAAACAATAAAAAACTTTAGCGTAAAGAGCGAGGCGTTGAGGAGGGGACAGTCTCTTTCGTATACAGAATAATTTCTGTTCGTTTTAAGTTTTAATGTCGCTCCTTACTTTCAGTTTAAAAAACTTGTTTTTTTTTATTTAATTTTTGAACATTTTTGAATAAATGCAGGTTTTGATCTTGGCTTTTCGTCAAGCTGCAATCAGATAGAAATCCGTTGCAAAAAGGCCAAAGTGCAATGACAACAAACAAAATAATAGACTAGCCAGTTATGTACTAATTAGGTGCTAAGTACCACGTGCTAAGCCACTTATGTGCTAGTTATGTGTTAGTTATATGCTAGACTAGCCAATTATGTGCTAACATCTTTTTTATCTTTTTTTCACATCTTTTTCAGTAAACTTAACATCTTTTTCAGTACAAATACGACTACGCCCCATACCAATTTGCCTGGGGAGTGAAGGACGACTACACCAAAAATGACTATACCCACGAGCAAGTTACCGACGATAAAGGCTATACCAAAGGAAGCTACAGTGTCCTCCTTCCGGATGGGCGTATCCAGACTGTCACTTACACCGTCTCAGCAGAGGGAGGATATAATGCTGATGTCCAATATACTGGAGAAGCAATATTCCCTGAATACAAACCTGCCTACAAGGCTGCAAATCCAGCACCAGAATATAATGAAAAGTCATACTCCTCGGAATATAAAGCACCAGCTTACGAATCACCAGCTTACAAAGCACCAGCTTACAAAGAACCGGCTTACAAAACACCAGCTTCCGAAGCACAGGCTTACAAATCACCAGAATATGAAGCACCATCTTACAAAGCACCAGCATATGAATCACCATCTTACAAAGCACAATCTTACGAAGCACCTTCTTACAAAGCACCAGCTTACAAAACACAATCTTACGAGTATACTACCCCAGCATATACTACTTTAGCATATTAGATTAGAACGAAATATATAAGATGATTAGTTTTATTCAAGTATTTTTATATTTTATTATTAAACAATTTTCATCATTATTTATCGAAAGATGCAGCAATGTACTGTTTATCTAATTAAGCTTAATTAAGCTTTTTTTAATTGAGTTTAATAAATCTTTTTCATTAGAGATAGACTGGGGCGTTTCCTCCTAGCCTTAATTTGCACTCGGTTTCATCAAATTTATCCCCCTTTCCCTCCCAATTACAGCAACGGTGGCAATATTGACCCTAACTTAAACGCAGGTCTATTTGTTTTACCCAGATTGTAAGGTCTTTCTAGTTTTTCTCAGCCGTCTTCACCGCCTTGTTGAAATTAAGAACGTCCATTCTTTTAACCTTGATTCAACATGTCCAAGGCATAGGTACCCGGTTTGGTTAAGGATTGTCGATTAGTGGTTCTCGATTGATCCTTGATTGAATTGTTGGCCGTGTCAATATGCACCGAAAAGGTGCATAGTGCCACCTAAAGGTGGCACTTCTTCGCTGCTGATCATGAACAAATAGACCAAAGCCCCAATGGTGTCAATGGCTTTCCTAAAGTTAATTACCTACTACTATTCTATTCCCAAGGGATGGAGGTTGCCGGGCTAAGTTAAAAATATGAGCAAAATTCCAGTTAATTTTGATGTGCACTCCGTAAATTCTATACTTTTATTTTGATCTTTGGCTCATAACTTTTACTAAAAAAAAAAGATAGATCACTTTCCAATTGTCCAAAGTCAAAAAGTATGCTTCAATTTCATTGATTCACACCTGTCATGAATTCCTGTAAGCCAATCATGTTACTTCATTCCTCAAGAAAAAAAGTACTCCTCCTTTTAAAACATAATTTGTTTTAAAACTCCATTTCGAAATGTTAAGCTAGTAGATACTGTTAAACTCCATTTGACTGGTTTGTCTGTCTTATATTTCTATCCAGTGAAAAAAACGCAGAACTCAGGAAGGCGGTTGAAATCAACCCACAAATTAACAAAACTCGCCTCCAATGGGGATGCTGTTTAAACTTTCCGGATCCCCGCTTATAAGGCCTTTATAGCTTTTCTTACCCTTCTAATTAAACCCACACATCCCTTTTATTTTCAGTTGGATTCCAATCATTTTGTCTAATTTAAAAACTACCTACCCTTCAAATAATTGAATTCCTCAAACGAGGATAGTTCACCAAAGTGCCGCAACTAAAATAATATCCTCTATGGCCTCGACTCATTTGGCCTTGTGGCCAAATGAGTCGCTTTTTTGTATATTTTTGTAGTTGGTGTGAATGGGTGACTATTTTAACTTTTTTGTAGGTTTGTCATTCTCAGTTCAAGGGAGAAAATTTCAGTTCAAGGGATTAACAGAGTTATTTTCAGATTAACTACGCCCCAGCACCCACCCTCATCTTGCTTGAACATAGTTCTAGGCTATATCCAAAAATTGGCTGCCCATCTCGGTTTGGCATATTTTTTCTCATTATTTCTCAATGACAGCTGCTTCCTAATGCCAAATAAAGTTAATTTGACAAAACAAAATCAGCATACTTTTGTATATCGCCTTAAGCTATATCATGTTTTTTGGGAGGGGATAGGACCTTCCCAAGGGACCTCCCCATCTCCTGCCCAAACAACATGGAAACGTCTTTGGTAATCCAATAAATAGCAATTTTGCATATACGGTGAATAAAGAATTTTGTTATTACTGCTTTTAGTTCAGAACAGGGGAGAAACTAAACTGGCATCTTCTTCCTATTGCACTGAGAAAGGCTAAGCTGAATTCTTGACCAAAATTTTATATTATTTTTAGTTTTCAAAGGGTGAAAATTATTCATTTTCTTTTGTTCAAAGTTTTTTTCTTGAGAAAAAAACATTAATTGAACCAAGAAATATTACACAATTTATATATTTTTCGACAAACCCTGTAAAATAGAAATAGAAAAAATAATAAAAAAAAAAAAATTTCATAGGAAACAATTACAATAGAAAAAATAGCAACACAAAATAGAAATAAAAATATTAGAAATAAAACTGGAAATAAAAACAATAGAAAAAAAAAATCGAAAATAGAAAAATATGAATAGGAAAATAGAAGTAAAAAAAAGAAACCAAATAACTTAATCAAAGCCTGGATACTACTCACTGTTCCAAATTTGAGTATCCGTTTTTGATACTTCCAGTTCCTGCTGCAGCACCAACAGTTATTCCAACAATGACAATGGGTAGTCCATACCCAACAATCATGTTATACAGCTTGACATTAGGGTCGTAGTCAAAGACAATGACAACCATTCTATACAAAAGAATTCCTTCAACCAGCATCCAACCAAATGATACCAGCAATGAAAGATGAAGAACTATTGCAACTGCAATACATAGTCCCTGGAAAAAGAATACATAGATAAGACTTTTGCTCAGTGTCGTTAAAACTAAGAACAAAATTTCAAAAAAAAAAAAATAGTTTTAACGGTTGAATTTTAGTGTGAGTTCTTTTATATTTGTTTTTTATTCATTTGTTTTTCCGAGGACGGCCCTTGGATACAGGGTCGAAATATTCATTTTAAGTTGCGTTCCACTGTCTTATATAAAACATTCCTCTATTATTCTACTTGTTTGTTTAAAATTTTTTATGCTTTAAAATTTACTCAGAATCGTTCTTCTCATTTTTGTTATAAAAATTATTTTTATGAATAAAACTTTTATTTATTTTATAAATAAAATACATAGTCCCTGGAAAAATGATTTATATAAGACTTTGTTCAGAGTCGGAACGCACAAAATATTGTACGATTGAGCATAGGCAAAGTTTGCGATTTGCTATTTGGAACTGAGTGTTTGGAATGTGCTTTTTGCGAGTATTAAGGCAGCTTAACATTTACAGCAATTTAAGAAAAAAATAAAGAAGTATTTATTGGGAGGGGAGAATGAGGAACCACAGTTTGTGTGGTCTTTGATTATCTTAATTTTTTTAAATATATATATATATATATTTTTTTTTGGCGAGGAAGATTGATTTTTAATATTTATTCTACTTTTTGTTGAATAGTTATTTAGTTGAATTTATTGATATTAATTGACTCAAAGAACTCAAGCCCATCGAAATTCTTTTTTAATATTACTTGGTTCTTTAACTGTCTTATATTACACCAGTAACACATATTGATTGCTTTAGTCAGGAACGGATTAAGACTCGTCAGCGCCCGGTGCAAGAATAGCATTTAGCGCCCCCAGTAAAGAAACCCATTATAGTTATCATATTATGGTCATTTTACTTCTCTAAAAAATATATCTATTGACTGCATATGTATTTCATTGTTTTACCATCATTAATTTATTTTTCTATTTAAATCGTAATTTGTGCAATAAGATTCAAGAAAAACTATAAGATTCCAAGTTTCAATATTTTATTGGTGGCATGCGGTCAATAGATATTGACTGAGGCCGGACACAGTAGACACACACAATCAAGCAGTTCGTGGTAATGAACAGTAAGGAGTGGCCCGGCGCAATAGTAACCGAAACTTTAAAATATGCAATTTTGATACAAATAAATATATCAAAGGAATCAGCTTGTGTTGCTGATTTCACATAGATAGGTGCCATTAGTTTAGTTGTACCCATCAAAGGCTACGGACCTGAGGAAATTTGCCTTATTTTTGAAAAAAGAGGGAAACACAGCCTAAAAGTGATACAGTCTAAATAAAAATAGCACCATCAGATTCAGCGTATCAGAGAACCCTGCTGTAGAGGTTTTAAGCTCCAATCTGCAGAAACATGGAATTTTTTATTTTTTTGCCAGAAGAAACATCACGAATACTTGTTCATTATTATTTTTTTCCCCAGGGGTGGTCGTATCGGCCGAGTGGGTTTAGAATATCGGGAGATGGCTCATTCGAATGGAAACTAAAAGTTCTAGTGCCCTTTTTAAGTGACCAAAAAGATTGGAGTGCAACTAGTTCCCCTCCCACGTTTCTTTTTTCTCAAAATCGTCTGATCAAAATTTTGAAATAGCCCTTTTGGTCAGCATAGTTGAAAGTTCGAA
Source organism: Artemia sinica (assembly GCA_027921565.1). Lineage (NCBI taxonomy): Eukaryota > Metazoa > Arthropoda > Branchiopoda > Anostraca > Artemiidae > Artemia > Artemia sinica. Next base: position 3,592,383 of record CM051271.1, on the reverse strand, counting down.
TAACTATGACTTAGGAGATTTCATGATTCCCCATAGCCCCTGGGCAAAGTTCTTTAAGTTATAAAATTTGGCCATTGCTTACGTACAGTATTTGTTATTGAAAGTATGCATACATATTTTTTTTTTTTTTTTTTTTTTTTTTTTTTTTTTTGGGGGGGGGGGGAAGAATTTTTCCACTGGGGGGGGGGGGGTCACGGGAAAATTTACCCGTTATAAATCACCCTTTTATTTATTAGAGTTAAAAAAGTGAATTTATTTAAAATTTCTTTGTTTTCAGTAAAGTGCAAATTATGTTCCTGGTCTTGAGACCAGAAACATATCAAACAGTTCGTGGTAACGAACTGTAAGTAAGGAGCGACCCGGCTCAATGGTAACCGAAACTCTAGAAAACGGTATTTTGATACAAATAGATACATCAAAAGAATCACATTTTAATGCTGATTTCAAATATATAAGTTTCATCAAGTTTAATCCTACCCATCAAAAGTTAGGCGCCTGAGAAAATTTGGCTGATTTTCGAAAAAAGGGGGAAAGACCCCCTAAAAGTTATAGAACCTTAATGAAAATCACACCATCATATTCCGCGTATCAGAGAACCCTACTGTAGAGGTTTCAAGCTCCCATCTACAAAAATGTGGAATTTTGCATTTTTTGCCATAAGAAAGATCACGGGTGCGTGTTTATTTATTTATTTTTTTTTTCCCCAGGGGTGATCGTATCGAACCAGTTGTCCTAGGATATCGTGGAAGGGCTCATTGGAATGGAAATTGAAAGTTCTAGTGCCCTTTTTCAGTGACCAAAAAAAATGGAGGGCAACTAGGCCCCCTCCCACGCTCATTTTTTTCCCAAAGTCACCTGATCAAAATTTTGAGATAGCCATTTTGTTCAGCATAATCGAAAATATTATAAGTATGTCTTTTAGGATGACTTAATCCCCCGAAGTTCCCGGGGGGAGGGCTGAAAGTTATGAACTTTACCCAATGTTAACACATAGTATTGGCTATTTGGAAGTACACAGACGTTTTCAGGGGAGATTTTTCCTGGTAGTGTGGGGGGGGGGGGGGGTTGGTCAGGGGTTACGTTGGAGGATCTTTCCATGAAGGAAGTTTTCATGGGGGAAGGGACATTGCTATGAAGGGGACGCCGGACTTCCCAGCATTATTTAAAAAAAGATCATAAATTTAATATAAAAAAACAAGTATTTCAACTGCAACAGCAGCAACATCGAAACTTTAAACGAACAGAAAATATTACATATATAATTGGGTTCACCCCGTAGTCAATGCCTCGCTCTTTAAGCCAAAGATTTTTTAGTACTTTCATAAGAGCTATTTATTCTAATTAACGGCCTTTGTGATTAAGCGGTCATTTCTAAAGAATTGGAACAAAATTTGAACTTTCGCTTAAAGAGCAAGGTATTGACTAGGGGGCGAACCCCCTAATAAACGTATTAAAAATATATGAATATAGAAGTTCGTTACGTAAGTTAATTCGTAAGTTACGTATATTTATTACTAATAAAAACGTTCGTAAATGATTAAGCGGTCATTTCTAAAGAATTGGAACAAAATTTGAACTTTCGCTTAAAGAGCAAGGTATTGACTAGGGGGCGAACCCCCTAATAAACGTATTAAAAATATATGAATATAGAAGTTCGTTACGTAAGTTAATTCGTAAGTTACGTATATTTATTACTAATAAAAACGTTCGTAAATAAAATTAAACAAGTTTCGAGAAAGCCATTTAACTAAATAAAAGTAAATTAATATGAAAATTTTGTTTTAATTATTCATGTACGGTGAGCCAAGATCAAAACCTGCATTTATTCAAAACGTTCAAAAATTAAATAAAAAAAACAAGTTTTTTAAACTGAAAGTAAGGAGCGACATTAAAACTTAAAACGAACAGAAATTATTCTGTATATGAAAGAGACTGTCCCCTCCTCAACGCCTCGCTCTTTACGCTAAAGTTTGACTCTGTCTCACAACTTTATTTTTTAAAACAATAAAAAACTTTAGCGTAAAGAGCGAGGCGTTTAGGAGGGGACAGTCTCTTTCATATACAGAATAATTTCTGTTCGTTTTAAGTTTTAATGTCGCTCCTTACTTTCAGTTTAAAAAACTTGTTTTTTTTATTTAATTTTACTCCTAAAATGGGCACTAGAACTTGAAATTTTGAATCGAAATAGCTCCTTTAAAAAATTTCAATTATATTTCTTGGTATTATTGAGCAGCGCTGTCTATGATATTGCTTATATACCCCTTTGAAAACCTGCAGGTATATAGTTTTTTCGTTTGATGGTAACTCCCTCTAAACGTTCTCTAAAAGTTTCATCTAATACCCTTAGCGTCATGATTTACAGTAAGCGACCGTTCAAACGGGCTTAGTCGTAGTTGCGGCTAAGACTACAGCTTGGCAAAAACTTTCCATTCGCACGGGTTTCAGAGTCTCAGTCCCGGGCGTTATAATAGTTCAATTTGGATAAACTCACTAGCAACTAAGACTAGGTTCAAACCAATTACATGCAAGATTAGTGGCAAGAAATTTGACAGGAATGGAGGGTGGGCAAGTGGTACAGATATGGTTTGGCATAAGAGTTGATTTCCCTGAAGAACTTATTGTGCATGGGGAGAACAGAAGGTTTCTGGGTAGGTAATTGTCTAGAATCTGGGTACATACGAAAGAAAGACCGCATCGAAATTTCAAAGCCGCTATTGATAAACAGGCTTCCACTACATAGTGAGATATTGCTCACTCTGTTACGAAGATTTAAACTTTAGTTTTTGGGGGTTTAGGAGGACTAAAAGGTAGCTAGTAGTCCGGAGGCCACTAAAGCGTATCTCGTTTATTTCTGAGTTGAGGTGGCCAGAAAGACACAGTCAGTTTGACAATCGTTTCTGACTATATCGACCATGCTGAATCCGAATATGGGTGGTGGCAAAGTTGGAGATCATGGCTTGACCTTGTAAAAGCAAAAAAAACACCCTTTTTAGGCCTATAAAACGTGTACGGACTGTTTGCTTTTCTAAGGTTGTACCACTCCGATTTAGTGGCGCGACATTTCATTTTAGTCCTAATGTGGTCTTCTCATAGAATATGTTAAATTTTTTCCGATATCTTGTATAGCCTAGGAGCTATAGGCTAATATTTATTAATTTTCTCCAAAAATCTCAAAATTCAAAGGTTCATTTTCAACTAAACCACGTATCTCGGACCTTTCTATAATTTTTGCGTTTTTCATTCTTTTCCAGAAATTACCTTTCGTATTTACCTTCACATTGCCGTAAATTTCAAAGCTTGAACTGTTCTGTAAAAGCCGTCTAGAATTTTTGAAAAAGTATAGGCCAAAAAATACATACAAAAATACATTTTTCCAAAACGATGATGTGACACATCTTTTATGGTAGAATTTAACACCAAATCCGAATATGGACTTTACTTTTCTACCAAATAACAACTTTTTTTTTTTTTTTTTTTTTGGTGTTAATTCAAATTGTATTTACAATGCTGACTGATTTTCAGTTTATCTGCTGATAAGAATTGGACACTGACAGTCTCCCTACAAACCCTCAGCCAAGAACCTGCCCTGGTCATCTTCAAAGATTGCACTCTTAAGCCAACCTTTCAATATAGTTGTGAAAGATTAAGTGTTTGTGAGTGTTTTAAAACAGATCACTTAAGACATCATCTTTGTTGTTCGAGAAATTTGGCAAAACATTTCGGAAAAGAAAAGAGTCCTTGGTGACTCAAAACTCACTCTGAGAGATATTAGTGACTTCAGTGACGTTCCAATTCAGCCCATATTTGTGGCCGGGGCTCTCTGTAGGTATATTCCAACCAATCTTATCGATGCCACTGTTAGTGACTCCAACGCAGAATTGCCCAGTTTCAAATTATTTTATGCAAGCCAGATAGGGAGTGAAGTGATACTTATTACTCGTATCGGATACCTACCAGTCATACCAAGTCCTCCATCTAATCCAGCAGCTGTTGAAGAGGCAATAAACATTATGCATCGTACAGCTTGCGTACTGAAGTTACCTCATACTGTAATAACGTGTGACCAAGCTATCTACGAGATCATTATCGTATTAAAAAAGAAACAGCCTGAAGCATTCAGTGATGCTATTCAAAAAATGGGTGGATTGCATCTGTGTATGAGCTTCCTTGGTGTGATTGGGTACCTCATGAAAGGCTCGGGGCTTGAAGAAATCTTTAATAAGGCTGGGATCTTACTCTCTGAAACTGCTAAAAAAGCTATGACTGGAAAACCTTATTACAGGTGTATGGAGGCTCCCATCATCGTAGTAGAGGCCTTGTATAGAGTATATTGGAATGCTCTTGAATAGTATTACATTGAATCAGACAAAGAAGCAAGTAATTTTGATGAGCTGTCAGATTTAATGTCTGCGTTCATGAATTGAGGAGGCTCATTTGACAAACACTTGGAATCTATGAAGCCTTTGATGAACCAGTTCAACAAGTCGCGTGACAAAAACCTTACAACGAAGTTGTGGATGGAGTATATGAATCTTGTGCTGATTCTTCTCCAGTTCTTGATGGCAGAGCGTGGGGGAGACTGGGAAGGTCATATTATGGGTGTAACCCTTATGTTGCCGTATTTGACAGCTACAGGGCATTATAAGTACACTGCATGCCTACTCCAGTATTTGAGTGACATGAAAACCTTGCCACCTAGCTTGCATGAAGCGGAAAAATTGCAAGCTGAATTGTGTTTCCCCAGATCATGCACAGGAATCCTCACTCAACCTTGAATCAAAACAAAAGGGAGGAATAAAGGGAACTACACAAAACTCAATGGCAGTTGCCAAGTGGACTACCACCAAACCATTCTGTGCTGAGGTTTCCTCTGCCCTTTATCGACTTGCTGGAATTGAGAGCATGAGTGAATTTGATGGTGAAGGAAGCTAAAATGAAACCATTGAGAAGCGCCGAGAAAACCTGGTCAGTAATATGGCCTCTGTTGTCGAAGACCATATTTATCCCTTTACATGTGATGAGGAATCATTGGTGAATATCATTTCAAATCAAGTCGCTGATGAAGCAGTGGCAAAGAACCTCCTGAGTGCACGTGCTAGTGGTTTAAAAGCATTGGAAGCATACTTCGATGGAAAACCCAACCCCTTTTCCAAGGTTAAAGTAATGACTATGGATTGCGAAACAAAACAGGCCAAACGTTCAACGACCAAGACCGGTAGATCATATTGATCCTGAATTGGAAGCTGTAAAAAGGATTTTGGTTACTGTTGGCACTGGTCAAGGGTCTACGCTTGAGATGCTAAGTAAGATCATGCCACACGAAATTTTGCCCTACGCCCCAGCAGTATTTGAAGCAGTAGCTAGTGAACGTATTAAACTTCGATCGGGTACGAAGTCAAGTTTTCTCGAGTTCATTCGCACTTCCACAGGTTTAGAAAGTTAACCTAGCGAAGTACCGATTAACACGGTCACGGGAACTGGTTTGGCGGTAAATTTCATGCCGTTAATCCGGTCGCAAGTGCCAGACAAAACCGAAACCGTCAAGGCATTTTCGAAACAAATCCTTGCAAGGCTCTTAAATCGACTCCCAAAACCTACAACCGAGCTGCATATTGTAGCTGATCGGTATAACGGAGTGTTCGGCCTTGTAAACATTTCCGGAAATCCTATTGTTCTAAAAGAGAGTAGTGGATGTCATGGGCGGAGAGGAAATACAGTGACGAAGAGCTTTATCATTACAAGAGCATGGTGCTAGAAAACTGGGATATTTTGCTTATGCAGTCAGAGAGTAAGGCAAGACTTATCGAATGTATTTTGAATTGTGGAGCCACCTCTGTCATTCTGAATTGAGATTTATCATTTACCTCTCTGATGGATTCAGTGACAGAACGAAGGTGCTAAAACTGGTCCCATCCAAAATAACTTTAGATCCCAACTCGGACTACGAAGCTAACTTGCGCAGCACACATGAGGAAGCAGACACGCGTGTTACTCTCCATGTTGCCGAATGCTACAGAAATGGATGTTCCCAAGTAATTGTTGAAACGAATGACACAGAAATTGCTGTCATTTTATTACAGAACTATCGCGAAACATTCCTCTGCAGGTGTGACCTAGGCTATGAACCCGAGCTCTACGTTCAGTTCCGTGACAGAGTCTTTCCAATGTGACACGGTCAGTTTTTTCTTCTCGAAGGGCAAAAAAACATTTGCTGCATCTGCTGTTAAATCACAGCTCATTCAATAAATTGCTGATCTTAATGATAAAGCCATGTAATACTCTTTGCGCATGTGGTGGGCGATGTGGTGCCGACAGTGACGATTCGGACGAGAATTAGCGGGATTTTTTTGGTATGTTTGAGGAAAACCGCTTGGATGTGCGGGAATTGTATTTTGACAGGCTTTACCTGTACCTTTACTAATTTAATTTCAACACAAGTATTTTTATATAGATGTGCAGTCCTTAAAATAATAAACACTCTTTAATCATGTTACCAGTTTAAGCTTTCAGCTTCTGCCGAGCATGGTTCTTCCGTTTCCATTTACTACCTTGCAAAGCTTCGTAGATTCTTTATAGTCTAGATTTACAACTATATTTGCAAGAAAATCAGAGCTTATAGCAAATTAAATAGCATTTAGCAACTAAAGTTGAAACACGATGACCAAGTCAACACTACCGTTGGACTCGGCGTCAAAATTTGGCATAAAAACATGTCCTGCAATACCATTTATCAAAAGCAAATTCTTAGGCCTACAAATAAGTAATTAGCCTATAACAAACGAAGTTAAGATTGGGCTGCAAAGAAAAGTTTATATTCGGATTTGGCGTTAAATTCTAGCATAGAAGATGTGTCACATCACATCATCATTTTTGAAAAATGTATTTTTGCATATATTTTTTGGCCTGCACTTTTTCAAAAAATTCTAGACGACTGCACTGAACAGTTTAAGCTTTTAACTTTACGGCAATGTGAAGCTAAATACGAAAGGTAAATTCTGGAAAAGACTGAACAACCAAAAATTATTAGAAAGGTCCGAGATACGTGGTTTAGTTGAAAATGAACCTTTGAATTTTGAGATTTTTGGGGAAAATTAATAAATATTAGCCTATAGCTCCTGGGCTCTACAATATACCGGAAAAAATTTAACATATTCTATGAGAAGACCATATCAGGACCAAATTGAGATATCGCACCATTAAATCGAAGTGGTACAACCTTAGAAAAAAAAATAAACAACCTGTACACGTTTTATAGGCCTAAAAAGGGTGTTTTTTGGCTTTTACTAGGTCAAGCCGTGATCTCCAGCTTTGCCACCACCCATATTTGGATTCAGCGTGGTCGATATAGTCGGAAACTATTGTCAAACTGACTGTGTCTTTCTGACCACCTAGTCGTCACATTATAGTGGTCTGGCCCCCGGACTATAGGTTATTTTAGGTTAGATTAGGTTACGTATTAAAAATATGCTATACTTTAACCCGCCACCCTAATGTGCAAATATATAGCCCAAATTTGTTTCTAAACTATTATATTTTCATCCTATTTTGTATTATTTCATTAGCATTAACGAAACTTCACTTCTCGCGTGCGTACCTGGATTCTAGACAAGTCCTGGCTTCTGTATCATAAGTCAAAGAAAAATTGCAAGAATACTTCGATGAAGCAAAATACAGGACTTGGCTTTCAAACCATCTTCTTGGCTGTCTAAAGATTTTCCTTGTTTATATCCTTTTCTTTTGCCAAGCATATATGGTCCTAATCCAGACAAAACTCCCCACAAAAACGCCAAGTTCTGAACCTCCTTATCCATATTTTTCAACTTTAAGTTCTTGTGCCATATTCATAAACCACGATTGGCTGGTCTCGTAGAACCAGGTCCAAGAAAGAACGCTGCATGTCAAGGGAGAAGCTTGAAACCTAGGCGTGACTACGACTACGCCTAAGCCCCGTGTGAATAACTTTGGTGGTAGTATTAATAGTATACACACAGTGCCTTCTGGCTAGTTCAAAATGCGACACAATTTACCTTTAAAGGTCTAACTTAATAATGTAAGCCGCTTTTGCGATATTGCTATGTCACCTTTTTGAAAATCATGCTCATAGTTTGTTTTGATTTAGTTCAACATCCGCCAAATCTTCCTTTATTCGTTTTTCCTAATCACAAAGTCAAAATTGTGTCTCCGTTTAAAATATTCCTATTCAAAATGTGTCTCAGTTTCAAAAAGACAGTGGTATTCGGAATTTTAAGCTTTTGACATCAAAATTAAATTTTTTCTTGTTTAAGTTAAAAACTATACTAATCTAAAGAACCAAATCAATCACACATTAGCCTCAAAAATCCTATCTATGCCTTTATACAAGAAAACGCGCTTTTCTTTTTCGGCAACGCAAAATTGAATCAATGCCTAAAAATGTCTTAGTTCCTCTAGACCAAAGACGACGCTGCATGACTGTTTTTGCTAAATCCTCAAATGAAGCCGCTGCATTCAACAATCGGCATTATAGTCATATTATAGCCACACATGTCGATAAAATCAAAATTACGCACGACTACAGCGCCAATTACGTTCGTCGTTCGTAATTTCTCGAGTTGAACTGTGTTCAACTTTCAAACATAAATTCTTTGACTGACCAATCAGAGTCAAGTTTTAAGGTATAATTTTTAAAACTAGAAAAGATGGAAACTTAGAACAGCAGTTTTTCTAACTGGGAGAGGAATATGAGAAAAGTTAAGAAGACTTAGCATTAGTAAAGAACACCTGGACGCAAATTACTGTAGGTGCAAGCTCATTAAACTAATTTCTGGCAATTTTAATTTTTTGCTTTTTAAATACAAGTGTGACGCTAAAATCAAGTAAATTGCCTTGTCATTCATGAAATTTTGCTTTCCTTATGGATAGATGTGACTATAATGTGGCACGGGCATTAGTCTACAGTCAGGGCCTAAAAGTGCTTCACTTTACTCCTCTCCTCTAATATGAAAGGTACTGTTCTATTAGCTCGATGCCACGCAGCGAAGATGATCCAAGAAACTAGTCAAACAGGTTATTTCAACAGAGATTCCCTATACCAAGGATTGAAAAGAGTGGTTTCTCACTGCGTTTACAATATTTAAACTTTAGTTTTTTGGAAATAGGGGAGAAAAACATAAATAGGTTAAAAACCCTAAACGATATTGCAGGATCTCTAATGCCACCAAAGTGACCTGGAGGTACCTCAAAGGTCACTGCAGCTTCCACGAGCTACGGATTTCTACATATTCCGTCTCTAATGGCATGCAACAGTCCAACTTTAGTGTAAAGAGCAAGGTATTGAGGAATGGGTAATCCCTACAAATACGGAATAATTTCATTTCGTTTCGAGTTTTAATGTTCCTCCTTACTTTCGATTAACAAAATATGTTTTTTTAAATTTAAATTAGGCACAGTCAATCATATACTGTTTGTTAAAACTTTACTTTATGGACTTTTCTCAAAGCAAATGTCCTTACAATGTCTTCATTTGAAAGTTTTGAAGCTCTGTCGTGTTCTACTTGGAGTTTGTCAACCGCTGCTTGGCCGTCCTGTTTCTAGTATAATTTTAATTAACTTTAATTTGCTGAAGCCATTTTCATTAGAAGGAACTGATACAGGCATAGTTAAATGCATCTTCAAAGTAAATTTTGGCCCATTCCAGAGCTGGAATATTAGGGTTCTAATTTTACATGATCAGATCAAAAAGTGGCTTACGAGCCGGCACCCCCAACGAACCAGCAGCTGGGGTAGTTCCATGGCTTAGATTCTGATTAGATGACTGATTTACGAAGATTTTGCCAAAAGAATTGCGAAATTTCGGATACTAAAAAAAAACAAATTAGTTGGATCCCCGATCATTCCTCCAGTGGTAACTGACAACTTAAGCCCAAAATTTTTCAATTTAATAACTAAGTTAAAAAGAAATTTTGCAAGACAATTGCTCAAAACAGTGGTCTTTTAGAATATTTAAATTAGAATAACAATTTAAAAAAATCACATAATATTAGCCTACAGTTAGCCGAGTATTAGCCTACAGTTAGGCACACACAAAAAGGAAATCTTGAAGCCAAATTAAAAAAAAATTCTTACTTACATCATTCCTAAAAGCGCTTCACTTTACTTCCCTCCTCTCCCCTCTAATGTGCTAATATATAGCCCAAAATTATATATGTTTTATGCATTTTGCCTCTTTTGATCAAATAGATTTAACGGCGAAGAAGTGACGTCGACAAAATCAAGTAAACAGAAAAATGCATGGAAAATATATAATATGGGTTAATAGTTTATTTTATATATATGGGTTATATATGGGTTAATATATAATATAATAGTTTATTTTCATGTGTACTGTTCTACTAGCTCGATGCTACGCGATAAGCGAAGTTTGGTTAATGCTAATGAAATAAAACAAAATATGATGAAAATATAATCGTTTAAAAACAATTTTCGGCTATGTAGTTGCACATTAGGGGGATGGGGGTAAAGCATAGCATATATTAAATACGGAACCTAACGTATAAAAACCGCAGGTTGAGCATGTTCGATCTGGTTATAATCTATTTCCCATTATCTAATTTCTTTCTCAAAGTATTTTAATAATCTCAGTTATATTGAAGTAAAAAAAAATTACTTGTACTGAAAAACAAACTGGGAGACCTGTTTTTTTTAGGATTTCAATTGATTTATGGATGATTTCCAGTTTTTGCTGTTTTGCAAATTTTTCTAGTAGCTTCACACTTTTTAAATTACTAGAAACTTAACAAATCCAGAGAAAAAAATAAGGGGTACGTAACTCAGCTTTCTGAAGAATAAGGTTCAAAGCCTGTACTAATGTGACATTTTTAACCCAAAGTTTAATAAAGTGTCACGAAAAAATAAGGCAGTCATTTATAACAAAGTTAAATAATCGACCAAGCTAAATAACAAAAAAAAACTCGACCCAGCGATGGATGTAAGAGGGCAAGGGATGGAACTACCCCAGGTGCTGGTTCGTTTGGGGTGCCCGCTTGTAAGCCGCTTTTTGACCTGATCATGTAAAATTAGAACCCTAATTTTCCATCTCTCAAAACAGGCCAAAATTTACCTTGAAGATGCATTTAACTATGCCTGTATCAGTTCCTTCTAATAAAAATGGCTTCAGCAAATTAAAGTTAATTAAAGTTATACTAGAAACAGGACGGCCAAGCAGCGGTTGACAAACTCCACGTAGAACACGACAGAGCTTCAAAACTTTCAAATGAGGACATTTGCTTTGAGAAAAGTCCGTAAAGTTAAGTTTTAACAAACAGTATAAGATTTATTGTGCAAGGTTCAAGGTTAGGTTCAAGGTAAATGCCCTTGCAATGAAGACATTGCAAGGACATTTGCTTTGAGAAAAGTCCGTAAAGTTAAGTTTTAACAAACATTATAAGATTTATTGTGCAAAGTTCAAGGTTTAATTTTAAATTATCTGTACAATATAAACATATATAGAGTATAAACGCCGGAGACACAAGGTCGAATGACAAAAACCCGGTACATTAATCGGAATAAACCTATTTGACAACAAAAAATAAATAAGAGTTATTCCATGACTCACCAATAGAAGGGCACCCACCCCAAAAACCCACCGACACCGGGCAAAGATCCACCGAAAAAAAAAAAAAAAAAAAAAAAAAAAAAAAAAAAAAAAAAAAAAAAAAAAAAAAAAAAAAAAAAAACGAGCGAGCAAGGGTAACCAATGACCGGCAGCTCACAGGGCAAAACACCCATCAAAACAATATTATCAAATTTACCCAGTTTTTTAATATATCATTAATTCTTGAATTTATTTATAAAGGTAGAATGAAGTTGCTTTTTTATATTTGGAAGATTTGCTGCAATCAATAAATGGTAGATAAAGACACCATGAACCTGTGATTGAAAATAATGGTGAGAATCGTGATCTCTCTGTGCTTAGTTTTATGTGGTGAATGTTCCATTTATGTCGGGTTTTATAAGCATGGGCATGTTGCACAGGGAAAAAATTATTCGAACGAAAGTACGGAGGATGTTCCGACCGATCATATTTTACCTTAAATAAAAAAGAATTAAGGGTGAATATCTGTGAAACAGGCAAAATATTAGTTAGAAGATATAGAGTTTCAGTTTTAATCTTATTAGATACGAAGGCGGTGATGGTAAATATTTCTGTAAAATTAGAAGAGCCCGGTTTTGAAGAATTTGTATCGGTTTCACATGACATCTGAATATTGCGAAATATATCAGAGGACAATACGTAAGATGGGAATGAACCAACGCAAAATAAAATACACGTAGGATTTCATGTGGAAAAAAATGCTGAAACCTTCGCATTATACCAATCCCTTGATCAACTTTAACCCATAATCTATTACAATGTTCTTTATCTGACAGATTTTCATCAATAATAATACCCAGATACCGGAGCGAAGTTACTCTTTGAATTTGAATATTTGTAGCATGATCAAATATTGTTGAAATTCCTTGTACATTCTGCCCAATTCTACTATAAATTATAAATTTGGTTTTTGATGCATTTAATGACAAACGATTAGCTTTTAGCCATACAAGAAGTTGTGAAAAATACGATTTGCAACTTCTCTTTGAGATCCTCTTCCGACTGTCCAGTAAGTGATGATCCGGTATCATCAGCGAAAAGAACATTCAGACTATGGTTTTCTGTCGCTGATGGAAGGTCATTTGTGTATATTATAAAAAGCAGTGGTCCCAGGATTGAACCTTGTGGGACACCAGTATTTGACAACAGACATGGATCCGAAACTGTGTCGTTGATCATAGTTACTTGGGAGCGACCACTTAGGTAAGATGCGATAAAATCGTGCGCTGGTCTTCGTATCCCACCATGGTTTAATTTGTACAACAACATTTCATGGCATAACGAATCGAATGCCTTCTCAAGGCCCAAAAATATACTCGCCGGGATCCATTTTTTGTCCAGACATTCGTGAATAAATTGTACCATAGTTGATATAGAATCCTGCGTACTATGCTCTTTTCTAAATCCATATTGTGTTTTTGAAAAATAATCTTTTGAACAGAGAAAATTATATATTCGATTATAAAAACATCACTCCATTAGGTTAGAAAAACCCGAAAGAATAGAAATGGGTATATAATTCGAGCAATTAGTCTGGTCACCACTTTTATATAACGGTAACACTTTCGCTTTTTTGAAAGAATCCGGAAAAGTTCCCGATCTAAATGACAGATTTATTAAATGACACATAACTTTATTAATACTAGGTAAAATGGGTTTAACAATATTGGTTGACAAGTCATCAATCCCCGGGGAATTTCCATTCTTTAAAAGCTTACCAACCTTAGCAAGCTCTTCCTCTGTTACCGGAGTTAAAACATAGATTTTTCAGAAGGACTTCCTAGGTATGTACGATAATTACATTACCCATGGGACATATTACGTTGGACCTTATTAGCTACTGACTGCCTGATTGACACGAAATGTGAATTTATGTAATTTGCCATTTCTAGTTCCCTTTCAATTGTATTACCATGGGCATCCCGTATGTTTGACGGTGAAGAAGATGTCCGCGATCGATTTAGACATGATTTGATTAGTTCCCAAATTTTCTTTGGGGACTTACTTACTTCATTAAAAGAATCGAAATAAAATTTCATTTTAGTATTACGTATTATTTTTAAAAGTAGGTTTTTATGATTTTTGAAAGTTCTTCTATTTTCTTCACTTGGGAAAGATATTAAAGTTTTATAGAGATTGTTTTTATGTTTTATTGACGTCAAAAGGGCGGGCGATATCCATGGTTGGATGGATTGATTTGGTCTAAAAATCAAAGTCTTGTTGCAGCTTGTAATTCAGCTAAATTGTGGCTCCGAATCTGGAACGAATCTGATAAACCGCGCTCCGGTATAATAAACGAATTGCGTCTGAAGAAAAAAAGTAAGTTCACAAGAGCCCTTAAAGACCACAAAATAATGTTGATTCAAAAAAATGTTGATAAGATAGCTAGTGATCCTTCACTTTTGTGGAAAAGTTTTAAACGCAGTGACCGGACTTCTGTCGATAGTATTCCAGAAAAAAGATGGATTGATCATTATAAAAGTGAGTTTTCGTCTCCTGACCTTGTTGCAGAAAGTAAATATGAAAAAGTGCTTGACGGTTTGCTTGCTAATTCTATTCGTTCTGCTTTTATAGTGACGCCGTCCGACATTGAGTTTAATCTAAAAAAAATTAAGAAATAATCTTCTCCCGGTGTTGATTTAATATCTGCTAAACACTTTGAACATTGTAGTAGTCTTTTGTTGCAGAACCTTTCGTTACTTTTTCAAATCTCTATTTCTTCTGGTATTGTGCCTCAACAGTTTTGTATTGGCCAGATTACGCCTAAACGGAAAAAATCGAAAAAACGATCTCGATGATTGTCGATCATATCGGTCTATAACCGTCTCAAGCACCACTTTTAAAATATTTGAGTCTATTATTCTTAGAGATATTTCCCAAAAGTTTTCTGTGCCTGCGCATCAGCTCGGTTTTCAGAAAGAACTTAGTCGTGAGCATGCTCTTTTTTCCCTTTTTACGGTTCTTGCAGATGTGGAAGGTTCCGGGGATTTTATTGTTCTGTGTGCACTGGGCATTGCCACAGCATTTGATTCGTGTATTTTTGCCCAGATTTTGGTAGAAGCTCTAAAGAGAGGGGTTGACTTCTCAGTTATCAGATGTCTTCCATACATGTATAAACATCTTCTTGCCAAAATGAAGCGCGGTTCAGAGCTTTTTAATGTGCTAAAGGGCGTTAGACAAGGAGGTCTCACTTCCCCCGCGCTTTGTAATAATTCGGTCATTCCAGCTCAAAGTTCTATTGAGTCCACCTGTATTTACGGGGATTTAGACGTCTCTTTTGTTACGTATGCTGATGATATCCTAAATCTGAGTCGCAATTTCTCTGGTTGTGAGAGCACTTTTTCGAAGTTAAAACTAGAATATCAGCAGATTGGTTTAAGTATCAATGTGGATAAAACTGTAGCTGTCGGTTTCAACCTCAAAGGATACTCTGATAAATCCCTCCAACTTACTGAAACTTGTATCCCTCTCTCTAAAAGCCTTATTTACCTGGGAATGCCCATTGGAAATTCAAATAAGGAAACTATTAAGCTTGCAATTCAAAATCTTGAAAAAAGACAAGGTTAGCTTATGCGTCACTTGTCTCTAACGTTACAAAAATTAGTCGTTTTCATCTTTCTAAACTTTATAATTGTCTAAGTGTGCCTCATCTTCTTGCTCTGTCTCCTATTTGCAGGGGCGCCAATTAGGGGGGGGGGGGGGCAGGGGGGGGGGCATGGCCCCCCCTAGACTTTGAAAATTACCTTCTTATTTATATTTCACAGCTATTTTCTATTTTAGCTATGTGCTATATTAAACCAGCAACTGGTCCAATAAATACGACCAACAAACTGGTGCCCTAATTATATAATCTTGTTTTGAAATGTCTAAGAGCGAGCGCGTCTACACTATTTTATTTCCGAGTAGGGTTCATTCAAAACTAAGCTTCATGTGGTCAGTACCCGTTTCGTTATTGTTCTTGTGCAGAATTCGTTGTAAACTATGAGTTTTGTATATTGCCTTTTTTAGTAGCTGGGAAAGGAAATGTGTTCTAGGGTTTCAAGGGGGTTTTGGTCAGCAGATTCTTGACGTTGTTGAATAGTTTATGGGATGACTAGTCCTAGTGGAGTGTATGGGACTGTCGTGAACGGGAAATGTAAGTGATTGGTTTATGGGGTTTCTAAGCGGGAAAGTTTCACCGTGGAGTATGGGAGTGATTTTCTAAGTGAGTTTCTACGTGTTTCTTCAGTTCTTCTCTTGCCGTGTCTGAGTGAAGTCCTTGTCTACTACTCGTTTAACTATGAGTAAAAAGCGACAACAAACTTTGGATATTTTTTCGGTGAAAATGCGGAAGAAAAATGAAGAAACTTTAGTGCAAGAAACTGGCAATAGTGTCAGCGCCCAAAGTCTTGGGTTAGTTGAGATAAATTCCCCCACCTGTGACAGAATTTCGGAAACAAGCGGAACAATAAATGGCTCAGATCAACATGAGAGTTCGGTCTGCATCGCTGAACCCCTTGCGGGTTCCAGTAGCAGTCAAGAAACTCTCTCAGATATCTCTAGGACGCGTCACGACAAACTAGCTCAACCTATTCTTGAGAGATATCCGGCTTCCACTTCTAACGGAAGGAAATTCAGTGCACATTACTATAAGACTTATGAATGGATTGAATACTCAAAAAACTTGAATTCCGTGTTTTGTTTTGCTTGCCGCCATTTTTCTATGGGGACTCTAAGGGCTGGAGAAACTGCTGGAAAAAGGGCTTTCATTGAGTCAGGATTTTGCAAGTGGAAAGACAGTTCTGCTCTATTAAAGCAACATGATGGTTCTGAAATACATAGGCATTGTATGTCAGCATGGACGGAATTTAAGATAATGAGTACTGATACGTCGAAATCTATAGCAAATGCCTTAATTCAATCCAGATCTCAAGAGGTTCAGGAAAATAGAGATCATGTGAAGTACATTTTTCGCGCTATTTGCTTTCTTGACCGCCAGGGTCTTGCTTTGAGGGGTCATGACGAATCAGAAACATCTGCAAACCGGGGTAATTTGGTTGAATTGATGGAGGAAATGTCTAAAGGCGACGAAAAGCTGAAGGCCAAGTTACAGCTTCGATATGGTCACTATTGCAGTCATCAGTACCAAAATGACGCAGTTACACTGATAGGAAATGCCAATTTTTTGCCAATCAAATTGCAATAGTTCCAATATTCTCGAACTTTCGAAAGTGGAAAGAGTTATGTGTCATTATCAAGAGATTCTCGGTGTCGAAGACCATGCCATAGAATCCCAGCTTTCTCTTGCAAAGCTTCAGCTGTCAAAAGGTGATATTTCAAAAATGGATCTTCTTCGAGCTATCGAAATCTTATCCGACCTCCCAGTTGCCTATTCTGCAGTGCTAAAACTGATGAAGCTAGTTGCTACTTTCCCTGTGACCACTGCCAGTAATGAACGATTCTTCTCGGCATTAGGGCGTGTGAAAGACTATCTGCGATCGACGATGGGAAACGACAGACTCAGTGATCTCATGATAATGGCCGTTGAAAAAGAGGAGGTAAAGAAACTGGATTTGGATTGATTAGTCGACGATTTTGCCAAGCAGCGACCTCGCCGCTACCCCCTGTTTTAGGTATGTTTGCTAAATGTTGTTCTTTTTTTTTGCACCTTAATAAAAAAAAATCGAAAAAAATCCTTGCCCTCCCCCACATTTTCGTGAATTGGCGCCACTGCCCATTTGGCAATTTTTTCCTGCTTCAAAAAAAACTTGTTCCTCGGATTTATTTTAAATTTGCTAAATTCCTTTTACATATGCCCCCTTGGACTAGTAACTCTTTTTTGTCCCAAAAATTTAAGCTCATTTTCCCTTCGACAATTATTGATAAAAGAGTAAAAGATTTTGAATCTTCTGCCAGTAAACTAAATCATGATTGGTCCTCTTTATTTTTATGAGTTTTTTTCTTATGTCTTTTGATTTATTTCTTATCTTGTGATAATGATATATGATTTGTAATTATGTCTATGATTATTATGATTGTAAAAACTACTTATTTTTGTTCAGTGTTTATACACTGAACAAAAATAAGTTTTCTTGTCTTTTTTCTTTTCTTTCTCTTATGTACTCCGTCATTTAGGGGACTGGCGCCCTGTTTTGTTTTGACAGGTTATAAATAAATTGAATTGAATTGAATATTTCCGTTTCCTTTTTTTTACTCTTGGGCTCGACTCATAAAGTGCAGCATTAAATCCTTCTAAAAAATAATCTGTCGCAGTATTTATTTCATCAACATCAAATATAGGAGACCAATTAGTCAAATTCAGTTTATCCTTTAAACATGTTAGATTTTTTTTCTTAATATCCCGGGTTGCTGTTTCTGGTGATTTTATTTTATGAATCTGGTATCTCACATCAAAAATGAACAAAATATTATCAGAGAAATCTGTCAGAACAACCTGTGAAGACGTGGTTGGTGTTGTTAAGAATATGTTGTCAATGAGAGTTGCACTAGTCGATGCAACACGCGTTGGAATTGTACACGAAGGAATTAGGGAATTCGATGTCATTAATGTAATAAATTCTGTTGTATGGGTATTTTCTTTAAATTCCAGTAGGTTTATATTAAAATCCCCCATAACCACAACATCCTTATCGTCCAAAGATGCTAGTAAAGACTCCAGAGATTGCAAAAAAAGTGATATTTGGGCCGACGGGGCTTATACACAGCATAAACTTGAATTTTTTTTAGTCCCAAGCCGACATTCAACAGCCTGAATTTCACACACTTTTTAAAAATTATATTTTTCCAGTTCTGGCAGTCGGTTAAACTGCGCTCCATCATTCAAAAACAACCCAAGGCCACCTTTTTCATGGACTAGTCGATTCTTATCAATGAATTTGTATCCGGGGATTTTCACATTATAATTTGTCTCATCATTAATAAATGTTTCACAAATCCCCAAAATGTCAATTTGATTTGCTGGCAATAAATTTGTTAGTTCATCAATAGAACTCATGAGTTCTTGTACATTCACAAACCCCATTCGCAATGAATTATCTTCAAGTCTATTTATTTCATCAGGAGAAACGTACGATGACGGTTTTATTTTAGAAAAAGTGTTGTTTTCTCTTTGACCGAATGCATGAAAAGTTTCAGAAAGTAAAGATAGGTTAAGGGGTTTTCCCTCCAAAGCTACAAGTCTATCGGTCCCCCCCCCCCGCACCCACAAACTTTAAAGTCAACTAAATAATATTCGAAAGATCCCACCCCGTGCCAGTAAGCCCGCGTGACAAGGAGCCCTTACCACTGCCGAGTCATGAAAACTTATTATGCTTATCATCCTTCAAGAAGACCTAAGTTGAGAAGGTAAAAGTAGAACAGAAATAACTGGGGTAGAAATAATCAAAAGAAAATTGAACCGAGCTAGCCTAAAAAACACATAAAAATAAAAATGAACATTTCACAAACACAAAAACGAAACAATTATCAATCTAGAGCGGGATTGATCTAATATCTGTACACTAGTCGCCTTTAAAATTTCTTATGCTTTTGCCCACTGCGACTCAAAATCCGATTTATACTCTAGCCAGAGTCTAGCCCCTTTTTGTTTCACTCGTGTGAGTTGTGCGGATCCATTCTCTCCCAGCTCCTTACACTTAGACAGTAACTCGTTTCTAACAAAGTTTAATTTGGGCGGCAAGTCCGTGCAAATCCGGACCCCAGTTCCTTTCAGCTTCGATATCGAACTGAAGTTTGATTGAATATCTTTTTCTGACGACACTGTTACGAAAACTGGAGTGGCGATCGGCTTACGGCTAGACACATTTGACTTCTGAGGCACCCGGTAGCACTGTGATATTTGGATTTTATCCGTGATTTCCATTCTTGATGTCAGTAACGTAGACACATTCGCGAGAACTGTCTGTTGGTTTTTCCCTTTCGGTAATCCGAAGATGATTAAGTTGAGTTTTTGGTCTTTTACTTCGATTTCCAGCAGTTTCGTTTCGATTGTATCACACTTTGACTTTTGCTCCTCAAGCTGGCTTTCTAGACTAGCAATCTTCGCATCACGAGACTTTGATTCATTTTTCTAAGTCTGAACCTCATCCGAAATCGACGACAGTGTAACAGCAAACTGTTTTTGTTGGTTAATTATGAGATCCAGTTTCTTTCCCAGTGCCTTCATTCCATCATCAAACGTTTTCTGGCTGAATGACGACATATTTCTTTAGCTGTAAAATGCGCTCTCAGGTGAGATTTATGCTTTCATTTAGACTTTGATCAAATACAGACTTACTGGCAAGGAGCAGTATCCAAGCAGTATCCAAATGACAGAAACTGGTCTAACGCCGGTATAACTAGTCAAACAAGTTCACTCGTTGAAGGATAGGTCGCTACGTCTCTAATTAAAAGATTCTGACGTCAAAGCTATAACAATTCACTAATACACAGTAGTGGTAAAACTAGTTGGTTACGCAAGCTAAGCTGTTGAGATTTTAAGTGTGTTTTATCCGACTGAATTGAAACTTATTTAGCTGTTAACTCTTTGAACTCTAATTCAATACTGAACTCTAATTTTTAATTTAACTTAAATTAAAAAAGCATATTTTGTTAATCGAAAGTAAGGAGCAACATTAAGACTAGAAATGAAAGGAAATTATTCCGTATTTATAGTGGTTGCCTCTTCCTCAATACCTTGCTCTTTACGCTAAATTTGGACTGCTGCAAGCCACCAGAGACGGAAGACGTAGAAATCTGTGGCTCATGGAAGTCACAGTGACCTCTTAGGTACCGCCAGGTTACTTTGGTGGCATTAGAGATCCCGTAATAACGGTGGTGGTGCTAAATAGACCCCTCCCCACCTACAGTCAGCATCTAAAAGACTCGGTATTCACCAACTACCTGAGTTTGCTATTCTCAAAGATGTTTTTATTAAGTTTTTTTTTAACTTAGGCACGTTTCCTCTCCCTTAAACTCCAAAAAACTAAAGTTTAAATATTGTAAACGCAGTGAAAAACCATAGTTTGCAATCCTCGACACAGAAAATCTCAGTTGAAATAGCCTGTTTGACTAGTTTCTTTTATATTTTTGCTGCGTGGCATCGAGCTAATAGAACAGTACCTTTCATGTTAGGAGCAGGGCTTCCACTATCCCCTAATTATTGGGGATTTCCCCGAAAATCTATGTGTCTCCCCAAAAAAAATTGGTCCCCGAATCCCCGAAATTTCCACGAAAATCACCCAATCACGGTGTCACTCTAGTGACTATCCTTAGCAAACATTACTTTACATACTATATTTTTTCAATACTCTCTTGTTCATTAATTTTCGTCTCCTGTGTTACTTTGCATAAAAACTATACCGATGAAATTTAAGTATAGACGGTTCTTCATATTTTCACAAAAGTATCATTTTCCGGCATTAAGATTAAACGATTTCGAATGTAGTATTCCAAATGCTATAAGATTATTACATTACATCATTCGTGGTCAAGACAATCTTGACAAAATTAGTCAAGAATTATACTTGAAGTTGTTTAACGAAACGCCCAGTTTGATTTTGGGTTTTGAAATTGAACTTCTAAAGAAGGAGGATTGTTTTGAAAGCTGAATCATAAGTTTAAATTTTGTTTTCTTTTGGAGAGAAAAAACAATATGCAACAAGTTTAATACGCAACAAGTTCCACGAACAAAAATTATCAGGCAACAAGTACCGCGAACGAAATCAGTTTCACGAGGAGAAAAATCAATGCACAAGTTTCGCGAAGAGAAGTCAACATGCAGCAAGTGTCACAAGCAAGAATTTGTGAAACTTGAAACTTAACAAACTTTAAAAATTTGTTCGTGGAACTCAACATTGATTTTGTTCTTCCCCCATTGTTTACATATGTTGTTTGTTATTGCGAGGTATACGGACGTTTTCAGGAGGAATATTTCTGGTGGGTAGGGGGGAGTCGGGGAGAGGGGCTTACGTGGGAGGATCTTTTCATGGAGGAATTTTTCAGGGGGAAGGGATTTTTACATGAATGGGGCACCGGATTTCTAAGCACTACTTAAAAAACGACCAGAAATAAAAAAAAACAAGTTTTTTCAGCTGAAAGTAAGGAGCAACGTTAAAACTTACAACAAACATAAATTATTTCGAACCCTCGCCAATAC
Organism: Artemia sinica; assembly: GCA_027921565.1. Classification (NCBI taxonomy): domain Eukaryota; kingdom Metazoa; phylum Arthropoda; class Branchiopoda; order Anostraca; family Artemiidae; genus Artemia; species Artemia sinica. The sequence goes on along the minus strand of CM051271.1, from coordinate 3,570,616 downwards.
CTTGCTCTGTTCGCTAAAGTTTTTTTTAGTACTGTCAAAAGAGCTATTTATTCTAATTAAACGGCTTTTGTGATTCAGGGGTTATTCTTATAGAATTGGAATAAAATTCGAACTTTAGCTTACACAGCAAGGTATTAACGAGGGGGCGAACCCTTCATGTACGTAATAATTTCTGTTCATTTAAGTTTTAATTGTGCCCCTTATTTTTAGTTGAAAAATCTTGTTTCCTTTATTTCATCGCATGCAAGGTATGAACTAAACATGATTTCAAACAACTGTAGATAAAATTATATATCTATCTACAGTGTAGTGTCCCAAACACAAAACAAGCACCTTAACTTCCTAATAGTAATATCTAAGTCAACTTCCTTTTTTTCATACAAATTATTATGACTACACACTTGTTGAAGTATAAGCAATCATATAATAAGGTTCTAGTATAAGATAAATAAGTTTTGTAGAAGTTTCTTACTCCTTAACCTCCTAAACTCGCTTGCGTTTCGGGTTGTAAATATTTCCTCATTAAGGATATATGCTATCCTATTGATGCCCAGAATTACAGAAAAATGTAAATCAGATTGTTAACTAATAGAATATAGTTCAGGTGGTTGAGCGTTGTCCTAATAGTGTATATAATGCAAGTTCAATTCTCATAACAGAGATATTTTTTTTTAATACTGTTCAAGTTTATGCAAACAAAAGAAGAAAAAATAGATCCTAATCTTGAAAGGACACCAGTAGTTTTCTCACCGTTCTAAAAAATGTAGATCGATAGACGTCTCTGCAATGATAATGTCTATATAGGTTTTAGGTATTGTATTTGTCCTATAGGGCTATCATAATCAAATATTTCCTATAACTACTGATAAAGTAAATTTTTGTCTGGTAAAAAATTGGTTTGAAAAGTCTAAGTCAACACTAAATTTGATCTTTTTTTTTTGGCTATTATCATATACTTACAATTTTTGTGAAATTTATTATTCATAAATGCTACGCCCAAAATGCAACATTTTTAATATAAAAAATGACACCTTAGACATTCGGTATGGTTGGTTAATCGTAAAATATAATGCTAGAATATAGAAAATTGAACATAATTCAACTTCCCAAACAATGCACAGGGAAAACTTTCTTTTGGTAGCATTATATGCGACTTATTAAACAGGCTATTGAACATAAAATTGAACATAACTCAATTTACCAAACAATGCACTGGGTAAACTTTCCATTGGTAGCATTATATGCGACTTATTAAACAGGCTATTGAACATAAATTGAACATAAAATTGAACATAACTCAACTTACCAAACAATGCACAGGGAAAAATTTCCATTGGTAGCATTACATGTGACTTATTAAACAGGCTATTGAACATAACTCAACTTACCAAACAATGCACAGGGAAAAATTTCCATTGGTAGCATTATATGTGACTTATTAAACAGGCTATTGAACATAAATTGAACATAAAATTGAACATAACTCAACTTACCAAACAATGCACAGGGAAAAATTTCCATTGGTAGCATTACATGTGACTTATTAAACAGGCTATTGAACATAAAATTGAACATAACTCAACTTACCAAACAATGCACAGGGAAAAATTTCCATTGGTAGCATTACATGTGACTTATTAAACAGGCTATTGAACATAAAATTGAACATAACTCAATTTACCAAACAATGCACTGGGTAAACTTTCCATTGGTAGCATTATATGCGACTTATTAAACAGGCTATTGAACATAAATTGAACATAAAATTGAACATAACTCAACTTACCAAACAATGCACAGGGAAAAATTTCCATTGGTAGCATTTTATGTGACTTATTAAACAGGCTATTGAACATAAATTGAACATAAAATTGAACATAACTTAACTTACCAAACAATGCACAGGGAAAAATTTCCATTGGTAGCATTATATGTGACTTATTAAACAGGCTATTGAACATAAAATTGAACATAACTCAACTTACCAAACAATGCACAGGGAAAAATTTCCATTGGTAGCATTACATGTGACTTATTAAACAGGCTATTGAACATAAAATTGAACATAACTCAATTTACCAAACAATGCACAGGGTAAACTTTCCATTGGTAGCATTATATGCGACTTATTAAACAGGCTATTGAACATAAATTGAACGTAAAATTGAACATAACTCAACTTACCAAACAATGCACAGGGTAAACTTTCCATTGGTAGCATTATATGCGACTTATTAAATCTTGCTATTTTTAATGGTCCAAAAAAAGCTTGTCTGAAAATGCTACGTAATTGCTTCGACATTCATCCGTTATCCAGTTTGATGTATCATCAATTAGTTTTGGTATTTGTATTTAGAAGTTTTTTGTTGTCTGTATAGTATTCTCTTAGCCGTGCTTGTGCTCTTAGAAGAAATATTATCGTCAGAAATCATTAAAAATAAAACAAAAAACAATTTGACCCTGAGCAATGAGTAATTGAATTAATAGTGAAAAGAAGATATCTTCACCTCTGAGAGTTGAATCCAATTCTTATTCATAAAAAACAGAATAAGGATGTGGGATGTTGCGAGCCAAAACGATATTTGAAGCAAAACAGCACCTCGCTCGGAGCTACCTCTTGCTTCGCCATGAACAAATCTATAAAAGAATTATCGTTAGTACATAAAAAGAATGCTAAAATAATATTTGGAATACTCGTTCGGAGCCTCCTTTTCAGTTGCTATCCATCTAAAAAAGGACATTTATTTTATGACCCGAAAGATATTTATTTCGATTTGTATGTTAGTTTCAATTTGAATAATTTAGTATTTCTACTGATGACAGTTTGCATATGTGATTGAAATATCTAGAATTTTTTTTTTACCTATTTTCACTGTCTAAATAAATGGATTTATCCCCGTTTGAACTTTTGTTTGTTCGTCATAGGAAGACAGTGTGGTCTGAGAAAAAGATACCTAATTTAAGGTGTTACGTTGAAAATTAAGAAATCTTAATAAAAATCACATCATGAAATTCATCATATCAGAGAACCACAGGCTGCTGTAGAGGTTTCATGTTCTTGTCAATAAAACCACAGGCTGCTGTAGAGGTTTCATGTTCTTGTCAATAAAACCACAGGCTGCTGTAGAGGTTTCATGTTCTTGTCAATAAAACCACAGGCTGCTGTAGAGGTTTCATGTTCTTGTCAATAAAACCACAGGCTGCTGTAGAGGTTTCATGTTCTTGTCAATAAAAATGTGGAATTTTCCTTTTTTTCTGTCGGAAGGAAGATCACGGACACTTATTTATTTCTTTTTATCATTTATTTTTCTCTACGGGTGATCATATCCAACTAAGGGTTATATAAGGTCAGAAGAGGGGTCTTTCAAACGGAAATCAAAAGCTCTAGTGCCCTTTTTATGTGACCGAAAGGTTGGAGTGCAACTAGCTCGCCTTCCATGTCTTTTTTTCCTCAAACGACATTCAATCAAAATTTTGAGATAGTCATTTGATTAAGCATAGTTGAAAGTCTAAATATTATGCCTTGTGACCCCCCCCCCTCCTTTCAGCCTCACAGATAACTATTATTTCTTTAATGTTTTAGGCTGTTTTAACCGTATGCGAGTAATTTACAATCTGATTTATTCATGTATCAAACTGTCGAAACTCGTTACAAATTAATATTAAATAAAAACAAGTTTTTCTTTTTAAATAAAAGAAATATAAAAGTAATGACAGTAATGACTGGTCTTCATGGGCGCCCATATGGGGGGGCAGGGGGAGGGGGTGCTCCCGCCCCCCCCCCCTGGCTGAATGATGTTGCCTTATTTTTATATTTTTGTTCTGAGATTTCTATTATATAGCATTAAAAGTGCCAATTAGACGAGGTTTGCCCCCCCCCTGGAATTCAGCTTATGGGCGCCCATGCTGGTCTTCCGAGGAACTAGCAGTTACAGCCTTTTTTGATAATCTGTATCCGCTTTGTGTATTTCGATATATTTAGACACTCCCCTATACATTTTCTGAAAGTTTCACCTTAATACCCTGAAGTTCAACACTAGTTGCAGTCGTAGCAGTAGCAGCTGTAGTAGTAGTAGTAGTAGCAGTAGTGGCAGTAGTTGTATATACACAACACCTTTTGCTTCACTCAATTTCCCGTTAAACATGCCTTGAAAGTTTCAACTTTATGCTCTTAGCACTTCCCGAAAAATTGCAGAAACATCCGCTTGTCCACATATAGTGCAATTTGATTAAGATCAAAAGAGTTTGATTCTGCTATGTATTGCAATTTTTTTCTCGTATTAAGTTGCATTTATAGCGATTTTTGTATTTTTACTTCTGAACAAATTTTTAAATTTATTTCTTCACAGGTTCAGTTTCATATAGCTTTTTAATGTTCATTGAAAAACTGCTGCCGCCGAAAAGTATTTAAAATTAATCCATACATAATGGGCACTACTCCCTTCACTCTTTGTGATAAGTTTTATAGTGTTCTAAAAATATATTTTTTACAAATGCAACGATTTTTGTGTTTGAGCAGTTGTTCCTAAAGAACTGTACGACGAAGTCCAATTTTATTATAAAGACTAGCAACAGGGTTCAGAATAGGGTAGCGCCCCCCCCTCATATACGGAATAATTTCTATTCATTTTAAAGTTATAGTATCACCCTTCTTGTTTGTTGGAAAAACTTTTTTTGTTTCTAATTATATTACTGAATAAATTTGAAGCGTATTTAAGACATAATATTCAATTGTTTCCGAAAATCGTTTGATTATAAATATTTTACACTGTACAATTAAAATATTTTAAGCTTTATGTAATCTGTTTTTCTAATATTACCTCTAATAGTGAGAAATCTAAATTTGGCTTCATAGTTCCTTGGAATCTAATTTACCCAACCACAAAACTGGGAGCTTTCGAAGAATATGCTATACGGTAATGCAACCCTACACAATTTTTGAAAGTCTCTTATATTTCGGGCCCTGAAACTTGCTGACAGTTTAATTTATAAGCAAAAGGAGGTTTCGCAATTTTTATGGACTATTCGGGAGGTCTAGGAGATTGATTAAGGCATAACATTTAGACTTAAAACTATGCTTAATCAAATGGCTATCTCAAAATTTTGATTGAATGTCGGTTGGGGAAGAAAAGACATGGAAGGCGAGCTAGTTGCACTCCAAGCTTTCGGTCACATAAAAAGGGCACTAAAATTTTTGACTTCCGTTTGAAAGACCCCTCTTCTGACCGTATATAAAACCCTTAGTTGGATATGATCCCCCGTAGAGAAAAATAAATAATAAAAAGAAATAAATACGTATCCGTGATCTTTCTTCTGGCAAAAGAAGGAAAATTCCACATTTTTATTGAAAAGAACATGAAACCTCTACAACAGCCTGTGGTTCTCTGACATGGTGAATTTCATGGTGTGTTATATGGTGTGAAGATTTCTTAATTTTCAACGCAACACCTTAAAATAGGTATCTTTACCTAATTTACCTTTTCCTTGTGTCTGAGCAGCTGTTCCTATAGAACTGTACGACAAGTCCAACTTTATTGTAAAGACTAGCAATAGGGTTGAGAAAAGGATACCCCCCCCCCTATACGGAATAATTTTTATTTATTTTAAAATTATAGTGTCACCCTTTTTGTTTGTTGGGAAAACTTTTTTTGTATCTAATTATATTACTGAATAAATTTTAGTGTATTTAAGACATAATATTGAATTGTTTCCAAAACTATTTTAAATTATAAATATTTTGCACTGTACAATTAAAATATTTTAAGCTTTATGTAATCTGTTTTCATAATGTTATTTCTAATAATGAGAAATCTAAATTTGGCTTCATAGTTCCTTGGAATCTGATTTAATCAACCACAAAACTTGGAGCTTACGAAGAATATGCTACAAGGTAATGTAACCACACACAATTTTTGAAGGTCCCTTATATTTCGGGCCCTGAAACTTGCTGACAGTTTAATTTATAAGCAAAGGGATGTTTCGCAGTTTTTCTGGAGGTCTAGGAGATTGAAGGAGATCTAGAAATTTACTATGTTAAAGATACGAGAGAATGGTTGTGAAAGTCAATGCTTCCACTTTGAGCATTAGTCAAGCTAAATAAAATGAGATTTTGCATAAATATTTTTGTCTTGTTAGTAATTATTAATTTTATTCTGCCTTCCAATTTGTTTCAACCTTTCAAAACATGTGCTATCAGAAGAGGTAAAAAAAATGAATAGATTGGAGTTTTATCTTAGTTTGTTTGCTATTGAATTTAATTCAAAATATCTACTTCTGACATGCGGGATTTGCAGGGTTGCCATGGGATGAGCAAACATCGTAACGTCCAAACTAAGTATGGGCACTGTTTCTGTTTTCTGTTCTGATTCTAAAGTACCTGATTCTGTTCTGTCCATGCAAAAAACAGAAACAGAACAGAAACAGATGACCTGTTTTTTATTTACCTGTTCTGTTCTGTTTCTGTTTTTATAATAGCTATTTCGTCCTGTTTCTGTTTTTTTTTCTACCTGTTTTTCATCTGTTTTGATTCTATTTATGTGATTCGAGAATGAGATATTTGAGAATTTCGAACTTACGAAATGGTTTTTTAAATCGTAAATTGAAATTATGAAGAAGCGTGATTACGCCTCATGCGATTTTTAGAATTGGAACGTCAGTAAAATGATGGAACTTAGTCTGTTAAACATATCAAATAGTGCTGCTATTGTTTCAGCTAGGCAGAATTAAGGACTGGGGATCAGATTATAGTTGATATTTACTTAAATGTTAGCGGTGGAAGATCTAGGGGTGACCCGCTCCACCCTCCAAGATTTTCTCTGGCGCCCTCATTCCTTTTTTCACTCTTTTTTTTTAGAATAAATTTGTCAATCCGGTCAATTATTGGCACCTTTGTCACATTGGGTTCCTCCAAGATTTTGCTAATTGTCACCCTTGTCATATTAGGCCTTCCCAGAGACTTCGCTCTAGATCTGCCCCTGAATGTTGGTACGGTAAAGGTGCAGTTTAATTCCACTAAAACAACATTTATTTTACAGTACATTATTCCGTCAATTGAGCAGGAAAGTTGCACAGGCACTGTCCAGGAGAAGCAGGATACAAATAAATCACGTATTACTGTATATGTTTCCCTATGTTTCTAGGATTATAGGGAACTAGCACTTTACTGAAAACACAAAATAATATAGGTGTTTTGGTACAGTAAAAGCAAACCAATTAAGGACATTTTTTACGGAATAAAAATAAAGTATTTTAGGAATGTTGTTTTATTTTTTTTGTTTAATTTTGTATCACTTCTGCACAATGGCTCAGTTCAATTACTGACTCTCGTTTTGGTTTTGAAAAGGACATGTCATAATTAGTCACGACAAGTTCGAAGTAAAGCCATCTTGATAGTATTAGGACTAAAGACTAGCTTTAGAATTTGAAACATAGGTTGAAATTCACTCTTGTATAGAGATAAATAAACGGATTTCCAGAGTTCATATTATATCTTATTTGATCTTCATTTCAAGTAATACTTAGATTTATTTCTTACATTTTAAGATTGTATATTACTCACTATTGGTATTATAGCTGGCGAGTTCAAAATGCTACCTGATAAATCAATCCAATATTTCTGTATACTGAAAGTTACTGATGTCACAACTGGTGTAAGACTATAAAAAACTTTAAAGATTAGTTGTTGTTGTCAGGCTACATACTCACTTTTGACTCCCAAATCCATATTCCTGTTGTTTATATTTGACTTTTGTGTTTTCAGTAAAGTGCTAGTTTTCTATAATCCTAGAAACATAGGGAAACATAATTAGTTGGTCTATTTGCACTAGTTTTATTGATATATGTTAGATAGGCTGTGAAGTAATAATTTTTGTCCGTTTTAGTTTCAACTTCGCTCTTTACTTCCCTCGGAAAACTTTGTTTTTTTCAAAATTAATATTTGATAAGCCATATATGAAACAGCTTATTCAAAATACAACAGGGGGCTTGAAATCACCATTCTGGGGAAGCATCCATCATCACATAAATGTTGATGCCAGAAAAAAAGTTAAACAGAAGGCTGGTGAAAATAATTCAGACGGCCTTTTCTTTTCCCTTTTCGGAAATTTCCAGTGAAGATACTTTTGCTGAAGAATCTGATTAAACTGAGGCAGGGTCTACGGAAGAGGATGGTGAAACTGATGGAGAAGAACAGTAGGGGAGCTGGGAGTCTATCAGAAAACGAGGTTGCAGCCCAGGCTATCCGATGACCTGTTAGACCTACTCAAACATTGAGAAAATCTCGAAAATTATATAGAAAACTAAAAGTTTCCACTGTCCAGCATGGTAACTTTAAAAGATGTTGCAAAGAGAGTGGTCTTCCTTCTCATATACCTCTTGACGTAAAAGAGCGATGGAATAGCACATTGGAAACGATTGAGTCTACAGCAAAACTTAGGGAGCCTGGAAATAGTTTTTACATTTGACAAATGCAACAATTCTATTAGTAGTCTCTGGCTTATGTCTAATAGATGGACTGTACTATAAGCTGCTATTACCATACTTTCAACCAATTACAGTACGTTTTGTGGAGGACACTCCACAAACATTATGTTTTGAGGAGGACACTCCCCCACAGCCCTCAGGGTAAGGGTTGTAAGTTATGCCCTGGGGGCATATAAGGTTTTTATAGAACGCGTCGTCGTAGAAACTTCAAAAACGGCTCATTAAATTGGAAATTGAAATGGCTAGTGCCCTTTTTAATAGTCGAAAATGATTGAAAGGCAACTAACACCCCTCAAAGGCCAACTATGACTCTCAAAATTTTGATTGGATGTGTTTGGGGAAAAGGTGGGCGTGAGAGGGGAGTTAGTTACCCTCCAATCACTTTCGACTGTTAAAAAGGGCACTAGCCCTTTGAATTTCCAATCGAATGAGCCTTTTTTGAAGTTTCTACGACAACGTCTTCTGTAAAAACCTTATATGCCCCCGGGGTATAACTTACAATCCTTGCCCTGAAGGCTGTGGGGGAGTTTCCTCCTCAAAAAAATTTATACGAGGAAACCAACTACGCTGAACAAAATGACTATCTCAAAATTTTTATTGGATGTGTTTGGGTGAATGATGGGTGAAAAAAGGCACTAGCCCTTTGAATTTCCAATCGAATGAGCCTTTTTTGAAGTTCCTAAGACAACGCCTTCTATAAAAACCTTTCATGCCCCCAGGGTATAATTTACAACCCTTGCCCTGAAGGCTGTGGGGGAGTGTCCTCCTCAAAAACACAATTTCTATCTGGAAATTAACTACGCAGAACAAAATGGCTATCTCAAAATTTTGATTGGATGTGTTTCGGGAAATGGTTGGCGTGAGAGGGGCGTTAGTCTTTCTCCAATCACTTTCAACTATTAAAAAAGGCATTAGCCCTTTCAATTTACAATCAAATGAGCCCTTTTGAAGTTTCTATGACAACGCATTCAATAAAGCCTTATATACCTCCAGGGGATAACTTAACACCCTCGCCCTGAGGACTGAGGGGGTTGTCATCCTCGAAGACCTAATTTCCAGAACTTTCTACAACGTTGATTGTAGGCAATTTCAATTTCCAATCAAATGAGCAACTTTTGAAATTTCTACAACAACTTTCTATATAAACCTTACATGCCCCAGAGTATAACTTACAACCCTTGCACTGAGGGCTCTGATGGGGTTATCATCCTAAAAGACCTGATTTCCAGATCTTTCGACTACGTTGAACAAAATGGATATCTTAAAATTTTGATTGGATGTCTTTGGGGAAATGGTGGGCGTGAGAGGGGCGTTAGTTGCCCTTCAATCATTTTCGACTATTAAAAGGGCACTAGCCCTTTTTAATTTTCAATTAAATGAGCCCTTTTCAATGTTTTAACAACATCGCTTTCATTAAAAACCTTACAAGCTCCCAGGGCATAACTTGCAACCCTTGCCCTGAGGGTTGGGGGGGATGGGTTGTCATCCTTAAAAACCTAATTTCCAAGACTTTCAACTACGTTGAATAAAATGGCTATCTAAAAATTTTGATTCGATGTGTTTGGGGAAAAGGTGTTAATGAATCTCCAATCACTTTCGACTATTAAAAAGGGCAATTTCAATTTTCAATCAAATGAGCCCTTTTTGGAATTTCTACAACAACTTTCTATATAAACCTTACATGCCTCCAGGGCATAACTTACAACCCTTGCACTGAGGGCTCTGATGGGGTTATCATCCTAAAAGACCTGATTTCCTGAACTTTCAACTACGTTGAACAAAATGGATATCTCAAAATTTTGATTGGATGTGCTTGGGGAAATGGTGGGCGTGGAGGGGGTGTTAGTTGCCTTTCAATTACTTTCGACTATTAAAAAGGGCACTAGCCATTTCAATTTCTAATTGAATGAGCCCTTTTTGAAGTTTCTACGACAACGCGTTCTATAAAAATTTTATATGCCCCCAGGGTATAACTAGCAACCCTTGCCCTGAGGGCTGTGAGGGGGTTGTCATCATCAAAGACCTAATTTACAGAACTTAAAACTACATTGAATAAAATGGCTATCTCAAAATTTTGATTGGATGTTTTTGGGGAAAAGGTGGGCGTGATAGGGGGGTTAGTTACCCTCCAATCAGTTTCGACTATTAAAAAGGGCACAAGCCCTTTAAATTTCCAATCAAATGAGCCTTTTTTGAAGTTTCTATGGCAACGCCTTCTATAAAAACCTTATATGTCCCCAGGGCATAACTTACAACCCTTGCCCTGAAGGCTGTGGGGGAGTGTCCTCCTCAAAAAAATAATTTCAATCTGGAAATCAACTACACTGAAAAAACTGGCTATATCAAAATTTTGATTGGATGAGTTTGGGGGAATGATGGGCGTGGGGGGCGGGGAGTTAGTTGCCCTCCAGTCACTTTCGACTATTAAAAAGAGCACTAGCCCTTGAATTTCCAATCGAATGAGCCTTTTTTGAAGCTTCTACGACGACGCCTTTTACAAAAACCTTATATGCCCCCAGGGCATAATTTACAACTCTTGCCCTGAAAGCTGTGGGGGAGTGTCCTCCTCAAAAACATAATTTCTATTGCGAAATCAACTACGCTGAACAAAATGACTATCTCAAAATTTTGATTGGATGTGTTTCAGGAAATGGTGGGCGTGGAAGGGCTATTAGTTGCCTTCCAATCACTTTCGACTATTAAAAAGGGCACAAGCCACTCCAATTTCCAATTGAATGAGACTTTTTTGAAGTTTCTACATCAACTTCTTCGATACGAAGCGCCCTGCTCTAAAGGAAAAAAAAATAATAAATGATACATTGTCCCAACATCGTTCTTATATGCCCTCAGGGCATAACTTAAAACCCTTGCCCCGAGGGTTCTGGGGGAGTGTCCTCCTCAAAAACATATTTTCTATCTTGAAATCAACTACGCAGAACAAAATGGCTATCTCAAAATTTTGATAGGATGTATTTGGTGGAATGATGGGCGTGGGGGGGGGGCTAGTTTCCCTACAATCACTTTCGACTATTAAAAAGGGCAGTTGCCACTCCAATTTCCGATCGAATGAGTCCTTTTCGAAGTTTCTACGACAACTCCTTCGATACGAAGCGCCCGGGTATGGAGAAAGAAAAACAAAAAAATAATATAAATTATACATTGTGCCCACATCGTTGTTTACTTAGGCAGCGCTATCGCGCTGCCTATGATTCAAATCGTATGCTAAAAACTACTGGTTCCATCGCTGGTGGGAGCCTTATAAATTGTTTTTTATTTCGTGCAGGGTAATAACGGACTTTTATACTAAATTAAATAAAAAACAATTTTTTTTAACTGAAAGTAAGGAGCGACATTAAAACTTAAAACGAACAGAAATTATTCCCTATATGACAGGGGCTTTCCCCTCCTCAACGCCTCGCCCTTTAGGCTAAAGTTTTTATTGTTTTAGAAAATAAAGTTGTGAGACAGAGTCAAACTTTAGCGTAAAGAGTGAGGCGTTGAGGAGGAGACAGCCCCTTTCATATACGGAATAATTTCTGTTCATTTTAAGTTTTAATGTCGTTCCTTACTTTCAGTTAAAAAAAAACTTATTTTTTTATTTAATTTCCGAATGTTTTTGAATTAATGCAGGTTTTGATTTTGGCTCTCCGTACATGAATAATTAAAACCAAATTTGCATATTAATTTATTATTTTTTGGTTAAATGGCTTTCTCGAAAGTTGTTTAATTTTATTTACGAACCTTTTTATTAGTAATAAATACACGTAACTTACGAATTAACTTACGTAACGAACTTCTATATTTGCATATTTTTATTACGCAAATTAGGGGGCTCGCCCTCTATTCAATACATAGCTCTTTAAGCTAAAGTTCAAATTTTGTTCGAATTCTTTAAGAATGGCCCCTTAATCACAAAGGCCGTTAATTAGAATAAATAGCTCTTATGAAATTACTAAAAAAAACTTTAGCGTAAAGAGCGAGGTATTGACTAGGCGGCAAACCCAATCATATACGTAATAATTTCTGTTCGTTTTTAGTTTTTGAGTGCTCCTTATTTTCAGTTGAAAAACTTGTTCTTTTTTTTATTAAATTTCTGATCGTTTTTTTCAATAATGCTGGGAAATCCAGTGTCCCCTTCATATCAATGTCCCTTTCCCCATGAAAACTTCCTCCATGGGAAGATCCTCCCAGGCAACATATGACCCCCCCCACTACCAGAAAAAATCCCCCTGAAAATGTCTGTATACTTCCCAATAACCTATACTATATATAAACATTGGGCAAAGTCCATAACTTGCAGCCCTTCCCCTGGGCATTTCGGGGGATTCAGTCATCCTCAAAGACATAGTTATTATAGTTTTCGACCATTTTGAACAAAATGGCTATCTCAAAATTTTGATCAGGTAACATTGGGAAAAAAATGAGCGTGGGAGGGGGTATAGTTGCCCTCCATTTTTTTGTATCGCTTAAAAAGGGCACTAGGACTTTGAATTTCCGTTCAAATGATACCTCCTGCTATATTCTAGGACCACTGAGTCGATACAATCACCCCTGGGAAAAAAAACAAATAAACACGTATCCGTGATCTTTCTTCTGGCAAAAATTACAAAATTCCACATTTTTGCAGATAGGAGCTTGAAGCCTCTAATGTAAGGTTCTTTGATACGCTGAATCTGATGGTGTAGTTTTATTAAGGTTCTATGACTTTTAGAGGTTTTTCCCCTTTGTTTGAAAATAAGTTAAATTTTCTCAGGCACGTAACTTTTGATGAGTAAGACTAAACTTGATGAAATTTATATATTTGATATCAGCATAAAAATCTGATTCTTTTGATGTATCTATTGGTATCAAAATTCCGTGTTTTTAGTTTCAGTTACTATTGAGCCGGGTCGCTCCTTACTTACAGTTCGTTACCACGAACTGTTTGAATAAATTATAATAAAAAGAGCATTTTTTAACTGAAAGTAAAGAGCAGAATTAAAACTTAAAACGAATAGAAATTATTACGAACATGAGGGGGGTTGCTCCCTCCTCCAAACATCGCTGTTTAAACTAAAGTTTTTTTTAGAACTCTGAAAAAAAAAACAACTTATTATTCTAAGTAAACGGCTTTGGTGTTTCATGGGTCATTCTTAAATAACTGGAACCATAAGTCAAACTTCAGCGTAAAGAGCGAGGTCTGGAGGAGGGGGTAACTCCTCTTAAATTCATAATAATTCCTCTTTGTTTTGAGTTTTAATGCTGCTCCTTACTTTCAATTTAAAAACCTGTTTTTATTATAATTAACTCAAAAGGTTAATATTCTTAGCGTATCAAACAGTTCGTGGTAACGAACTGTAAGTACCCGGCTCAATGGTAACCGAAACTCTAGAAAACGGTATTTTGATGCCAATAGATACATCAAAAGAATCAGATATTAATGCTGATTGCAAATATATAAGTTTCATCAAGTTTAGTCTCACCCATCAAAAGTTACGCGCCTGAGAAAATTTGGCTGATTTTCGAAAAAGGGGATAAGACACCCTAAAATCTTTAGAATCTTAATGAAAATCACACCATCATATTCAGCATATCAGAGAACCCTACTGTAGAGGTTTCAAGCTCCTATCTACAAAAATGTGGAATTTTGCATTTTTTGCCAGAAGAAAGATCCCGGATGCGTGTTTATTTGTTTTTTTCTTTTTTTTTTCTTTTTTTTTCCCAGGGGTGATCGTTTCGACCCAGTGGTCCTAGAATATCGTGGGAGGGCTCATTGGAATTGAAATTAACAGTTCTACTGCCCTTTTTAAGTGATCAAAAAATTGAGGGCAAATAGGCTCCCTCCCACGCTCCGTTTTCCCCAAAGTCACTGGATCAAGATTTTGAGATAACCATTTTGTTCAGCATGTTCGAAAAGATGATAAGTATGTCTTTTAGGATGACCTAATCCCCCAAAGTCCCCGGGTGGAGGGCTGAAAGTTATGAACTTTACCCAATGTTAACATATAGAATTGGTTATTGGGAAGTATACAGACGTTTTCAGGGGGGATTTTTTCTGGTAGTGGGGGGTTGGGTGGGTCAGGGGTTATGTGGGAGGATCTTTACGTGAAGGAAGTTTTCATAGAGGAAGGGACATTGCTATGAAAATGACGCCGGATTTCCCAGCATTATTTAAAAAAAGATCAGAAATTAAATAAAAAAAACAAGTTTTTCAACTGAAAGTAAGCAGCAACATCAAAACTTAAAACGAACAGAAAACATTACATATATGATTTGGTTAACCCCCTAGTCAATACCTCGTTCTTTAAGCCAAAGATTTTTCAGTACTTTCATAAGAGCTATGTATTCTAATTAACGGCCTTTGTTATTAAGCGGTCATTTTTAAAGAATTGGAACAAAATTAGAACTTTAGTTTAAAGAGCAAGGTATTGACTAGGGGGCAAACCCCCTTATATATGTATTAATAATATATGAATATAGAACTTCGTTACGTAAGTTAATTCGTAAGTTACGTATATTTATTACTAATAAAAACGTTCGTAAATAAAATTAAACAAGTTTCGAGAAAGTCATTTAACCAAATAAAAGCAAAATTAATATGCAAATTTTGTTTTAATTATTCATATACGGCGAGCCAAAATCAAAACCTGCATTAATTCAAAAACGTTCAAAAATTAAATGAAAAAACAAGTAGTTTTTAACTGAAAGTAAGGAACGACGTTAAAACTTAAAACGAACAGAAATTATTCCGTATATGAAAGGGGCTGTCCCCTCCTCAACGCCCCGCTCTTTACGCTAAAGTTTGACTTTCTCACAACTCTATTTCTTTTAAACAACCAAAAACTTTTGCGTAAAGAGCGAGGCGTTGAGGAGGGGACAGCCCCTTTCATATACGGAATAATTTCTGTTCGTTTTGAGTTTTAACGTCGTTCCTTACTTTCAGTTAAGAAAACTTGTTTTTTTATTTAATCAAAATCAAAGACTACAGTCGATTTCGAAGCTCTAACCCCAAGACTGGAGGTGTTATTCTTTACTCATTGAGTTATCAATATTTTATCTTC
Organism: Artemia sinica; assembly: GCA_027921565.1. Lineage (NCBI taxonomy): Eukaryota > Metazoa > Arthropoda > Branchiopoda > Anostraca > Artemiidae > Artemia > Artemia sinica. The sequence goes on along the minus strand of CM051271.1, from coordinate 3,555,095 downwards.
GGTGTTTTGTATTTCAATGCTGAATATAAGCTTAATACTAAGCTGAATACTAAGCAGAATACTAAGCTATAATCGGTGTTCTGTATAATAATGCTGAATATAAGCTGAATACTAAGCTGAATACTAAGTTGAATACTAAGCTATATTCGGTGTACTGTATATCAATGCTGAATATAAGCTGAATACTAAGCTGAATACTATACTAATACTATATAAGCTGAATACTAAGATTTGCATATAAGTATCGATTACAAGATCTCATTCTCACGAAATATTCTATATGCAAATATATTCTATATGCAATATGCAAATATTTTTAAAGTTAGAAAACTATTCTTTTTAGCTCCCTAAAAGTGTTTTCAGATATATCTTAGTAAACTCTGACGATTTTTTTTAGATTACATCTATTTTTGTCCGTCTAATTTAAAAGAATCTGAGAATTATTGACTAATATCATAAGTCACAGTAGAAATTAAAAAGAGAATAGAGATCAAAAACTGCAATTTTCCTAGCGAGATATCACCCGCAGTTAGAAGTAAATGCTTAGATTGAAACTCAATAGGAAGAAACTTGAGTTATTCATTTTTATAGCTGTGTTGAAAGGGATGACACAAAATGTGACGGTGGAATAAAATAATTAGTTACAATTAGGATCCAAAATCTGAATTTGTTTCGCTTTATTTATGCTCAAAGTTGAAGCACTGACTTTAACAATCATTCTTTTATAGCAATAAAATGGCAAATGTTTGGTATCCTTCAGTTTTCTATTTATAAAAACCACTGCGAAAAATAAAGAAGCAAACTTATTTTGCGAGTCTATTCCAAAAGAGTGCCAAATATTATGAAATAGAACTGCCACCACCTCAAGAAAAGTATCCATGGCAAGCATAATGCTGAAGGGAAATGACAAGTGTCGCTCGCGGCGCTTTGTGTCACTCGCGATGCTACCTTTCTCGAATAAGTACTCGTTAGGTAAAAACATACGTATACCGATAAAGTGAAATTTTTATTCTGAATATTGCAAGATTCTCCGTCCTGTGGGAGGGCGGGTACATGGAATTCGACGCATCCAGTGTTGTCGTTATTCCGAACTCAAATTCAACAAAGAAACATGACTTTTGAAAACTGAAATACATTCATCAGCTCGTCACCACATCTGTATGAACCACAGTATAAGTGTAAATAAATACTTATATACTTATATTGTGATGTGAACCAAGAGCAGCCTCTGGGCCGTAAAAAACCGCTCTGCTCTCAATACTTATATACTTATACTGTGGTGTGAACCAAGAGTAGCCATTGGGCCGTAAAAACAGCTCAACTCCACCTTAAGCTGTTGATTGACCGAGGTGCTTCTCACTGACTAAGGTTTCTTTTTCATTTTAAAGAGCTAAACTAAGCTCAACTTTTTTCGTTTTCCTCATAAAACGTTCGTTTCCTTTATCCTTAGTCTCCCATTTTCACTTAACAATAGAATGAGTCAAGAGCTCAATTCACCTTCATCCTATGCTGTTTAGCTCTTTTTCTCTAGATCAGAATATGAAATACACTCAAAATTCCTCGAAGCGCTATATGGCGTTTTAAGAAAATTTATTTTAGGGATTTTTAGTGGAAACTAAGAAAAATGAATTATTTTTAGTCTTTAAACAGTAAACGACGGAAAAGTACAAACGATGAGAACTAATGCAGCTAGTGTTTGACTTCCAACACACATTCGACAAGGCAACTCAAAACAGAAAAAAAGGTGCTTGTAAGATATACCCCATACTGCTCAAGTTGTTGATGCATTGACGCACTGTAAACCGGTTTCTTTCGCTAGTTTCATTCAGGTTAGCATGAGAAAAGACAAAGAGAAGTGACAGAATATATGGAAAATATATAATTCGGGCTATATATTTTTACATTAGGGGGTAGAGGTGGGGGTGGTAAAGTATTTGAACAGTGTGAAGTCAGAACACATTTCTTACTTCATAATATCAGAATAATTGTAGCTACCACATTTTGCATACAGACCCGCTGTAATTTACACCTCCCCCCCTAATGTGCAAATATATAGCCCAAATTTGTTTCTAAAGTATTATATTTTTATCATACTTAGGTATATTTTATTAGGATTAACATAACTTCACTTCTTGAGTGGTAGGGGGTATATCACACAAGTACCGAAAAAAAAACTTTCAAAACCGCTACAGCCTAATAAAAAAAAATTTTTTTTGGTCCCCCTTTTAATTTCACTTCCAGCACCGGGCATATCTAATCAGAAACTCAAGGATATCCAACTCTTGTGGATCGGTGACGAATTAATTCCCTATCATGAGTGCCAACACTTCATCTGGATCTAGCTTGTTTCCCAATGAGGCTTTATTTCACCTCAGTAGCGAAACTTGTCTTTCTGTTGCTGCAGAGGAATGTGGCCGAGACATAAGAACCTGCATGAAACTTGGAAGCGCACTACGGAGCTGTCACCAACATCAGTATGCTTGCCAAGCTTGCACCAAAATGCTCCTAGTTCATTTTGATCAAACCACCCATTGGATCGTGGATAACTCAAACTTGGATACGGTCACCCACTTCTACTTTAGGATCAACACCCACTTCTACGTTAGGATCAACACACTTCAGTTGAGCCAACATCTCGTCACCAGGATTGACCCTTCTGATTATTTCCACGCACAATCTCTGATAAAACACAACAAACTTATTTTTGACGAAGGTCAACTTCCAACAGAAATCAGTCTCTTCACTCGTTTTCATCAGAGAGTACCTGAAACTTTAGCTCAAAATAGGTGTTTTCATATGATCTGAAATTTTTGGGACACGACACATTAATCTTGAAGGGGATATTTTTGTTCACGACTTCCTCTTTGATACAAATCTGCATAATTTCCTGTAGGGTTCTCTACACTTCCTTAAAAATTATGTGAACTCTGGTACTTTAACTCTGGAATTCTAGGTTTATATCGCTCAATAGCGGTAATATATACCCTAAAAAGAGTTAATACAGTCGAAGATTAACAATTTCATGTCCTTCATGAAGACTCGTTGCAGTGGGAATATTGTCAGCAAGAATGCTCTGGAAATGTATTTTCGGGACATCCCACTGTTCCAGAAGTCTCTTGACTGCCTACTCCATTGTCATCCACGTAAAAGCTGCACAAAAAATGTAGTTCATTCCCGCTTTTTAGGGCTATAGATGAGAGAAAGGTCTAGACGGCTAGGCCATGTTCTGCGTATGAGGGATAACAGGTCGCCTAAGATTGTCCTTGTTGGCCAATCGTCAAAAGTCCAAAGAAAATCAGTTGGTCCCCAGAAGGGGTGGGAGGATGTCGGATGTAAAGGTAGAAGGGTGCAAAGAAGGAGACTTTGAATGGAAGATGAGAGGGCGTAAACGTCATGGGCTAATGTAGTGATTTAGGGAACAATAAAATCGCAAACTGCAGACGAAGACAGAGCGAATGAATACATCCCAAACTTGCAAACCATAGCATATATTTTTCAGAAGCGAAGTCATACCGGCTCGCCTGTCAATCATCATGCTTGCCTTATCCGAAGCAAAACCGATGAGGCTGGTTAAAAGAATATTTTGATCCCGCAGTTCCTTCAAGATAAAGATTTTCATCCCTAGGGTTGAATTTTTGTTATTTAATCTAAGATAAATCCCCTTTAATGCATTCACATAGCCACAGGCTGCTTAAAAAATAACCAAAAAAATGATGGAATTATTACTTTATAACATACAGAAGGTATCAATGAATCATATTTCCTTGTTTTCTCCTATTTAGATCTGTTTTTATTAATTGTTAAGTTAGTCTTTTACATAGTCTAGGCCTAAATGAGACCATTAGAGGGGTGGTTGCACATAGCCCTAGTCTATTAAAAAAATATTTGCAGTAGATGATTTGTCAAAAACGCAAACGAAACTATAGAAATGACCATAAGATTAGCAATCTAAAAGTGTCTCTCTTTTTTGTTCTAGCATGTTTCCTCCCTGAAGAGCCGATACTCCAGACTTTTGCCAAATGAAGCTTTAGCAGCACACATACAAACTTTTGAAGATTTTACCAATTAAAGTATACTGCAGCCCAGATTCAGTGAAGGAATCCTTATAGAACTAATGTGTGACAGATTTGTAAAGCACTTGGGTAAATGTTTGCTGAAAGCTTTTTCTTAATCTCTTAACCTATCTTCCATTTCTCAGTGGCAGGCTATTCTACAAAGAACACAGAGGACAACAGTAAGCCAGTATATCTTTCCTGTACAGGAAATTTCTAATTCACCACAGTGGGGACAAGAGTGTGAGCCCATTTTGAGCCACACAAAATAGTTTTTCTGCATAAGAGTAGCTGCAATTTCATCCCATATGAACAAAGAAAAACTCAGGATATCTATCAAAATCATTAATTTCATGATAAATCTGCTTTTAAAAAGTAAATCCATGGCGTTTCCGGTTAATGTAGTATGGGTCCGAGTATATATATTAATAAATTAATGATGGAGTCTTTCCTGTTAGCAGAGCATTTTAGGGTCCACATATCATGTGTTTGACAGGGTTACCAACTTTTTCGTTCACGAATATGTCCCTTGAGCATCCAAAATAATGTCATTTGTAGCCAAAATATGTCCATATTTCGTCGAAAATATGTCGACAATATGTCCATCTTGAAATCTCAGAAACTAGAGGTTATTTTTCATATCACTTGAGGCATTGACCAAAAGACACTTTGTGAACCTCTTTCAAAGCGACCAATTAACATAAAATATAAGGAAAACGAAAAAGAATCATTTAATACAAGCACAAAACTCATAAAAACGTGTAAACACTGAAAAATGACTTGTGGGGGCTTAAGGCTAATCCTCTAACGAGAATTCTTTTTGAAAGGTATGGCCAGCATGAGAATCAACATTCTCTCTTCCTTTGCTAGCTTTTTGCCAATTGGAGTATTTCTTGCGCATTTCAAAATGTATAATCCAGGATTCCAGCGACGTTCTAGAACGCCAAATTAGTTGCTTCATATGCATCAAGCAACTAGTCGTTTTTATTAGAAGACAATTTCGTAATTTGGTCTTTATAAAACCAAATAGCGTTAATTGTCTTTCAGCTGCTGCCGAAGAGTGGGCAGGCCACATAACATCATCATAAAATCACAAAATCCTTGTAATTTTCTTCCCCCTTGGCATCTTTACTTATCCTAAGGCAGACCAGAAAACTGACGGATTCACTTCTGCAATGGTTACACGAATAAAATATTCTTTTTCGTCAAAAATAGAGTTCCAAAGTTCGTCAAGATCGCTTCTGGCCTTCTCTTGTTGAAATTCGGTTTCTCGAGCAAGTAGGGAAACTGCCTGGGCAGACACAATTCTGTCGTGCTCCCCACCAAGGACAACTTCAGGATCCAAAAGTGATAATGCTTTCAATGTTTTGTCTTTGTGGTCAATTCTACTTCTGTTTTGGCTAACAAGTTCTAAACAGTGCTCCCTAACTTTTTCCATATTATAAAAGAAGGAACTATGTACTAACTTTGGGTTCCTGGAGTCATTCTTAAACAATTGGGACAAAATTGAAATTTTAGCATAAACAACGAGGTGTTGAAGAGGGGCAACCCCCTCCTCATTTCTTGAGTGGTTGTAATTTCTGATAGATTTTTAAATAATGCCAGGAAATCTGGCTCCACCTAAACGGAAAAATCTCTCATCCCCACGGGTATATTCTCTAGGCAGTTCAATCCTGGTGAAAATTAAATAAATAAAAAAAAAGATTTTTTAAACTGAAAATATGGAGCGACATTAAAACTTAAAACAAACAGAAATTATTCTGTATGTGAATGGGGCTGTCCCCTCCTCAACGCCTCGCTCTTTACGCTAGTAAAGAGTGTTTTTTATTGTTTTAAAAAATAGATTTGTGAGAAAGAGTTTGACTTTAGCGTAAAGAGCGAAGCTTGAGGTGCGGACAGCCCTTTTCATATGCATAATAATTTCTGTTCCTTTTAAGTTTTAATTTCGGTCTTTACTTTCAGTTAAAAAACTTATTTTTTATACTTAAATTCTGAACGTTTTTGAATTAATGCAGGTTTTGATTTTGGCTCACCTTACATGAATAATAAAAAAAAAAAAAAAATTGCGTATTAATTTTACTTTTTTTTTGGTTAAATGGCTTTCTTGAAAGTTGTTTAATTTTATTTACGAACGTTTTTATTAGTAATAAATATAAGTAGCTTACGAATTAACTTACGTAACGAACTTTTATATTCATATATTTTTAATACGTACATTATGGGATTTGTCCCATAGTAAATACCTCGCTCTTTACGCTAAAGTTCGAATTTTGTTCCAATTCTTTAAAAATTACACCTTAATCCCAAAGGCCATTAATTAGAATAAATAGCTCTTATAAAAGTATTAAAAAACACTAAGTGGAAAGAGCGAGGTATTGACTAGGGGGCAAACCCAATCATATACGTAATATTTATGTTCGTTTTAATTTTTTGATGTTGCTCCTTACTTTCAGTTGAAAAACTTGTTTTTTTAATTTAATGTCTGATCGTTTTTTTAAATAATGCTGGGAAATCCGGCGCCTCCTTCATAGCAATTTCCCTTCCCCCATGAAAACTTCCTCCATGGAAAGATTCTCCCACTTAACCCCCGACCCCCCCCACTACCCGAAAAATTCCCCCCTGAAAGTGTTTGTATACTTCCCAATAACCAATACTATATGTTAACTTTGGGCAAAGTCCATAACTTGCAGCCCTTCCCCTGGGCATTTCGGGGGATTCAGTCATCCTCAAAGACATAGTTATTATATTTTTTGACCATGCTGAACAAAATAGCTATCTCAAAATTTTGATCGGGTGACTTTGGCAAAAAATAAGCGTGGGAGGGGGCCTAGTTGCCCTTCATTTTTTATGGGTCACTTAAAAAGGGCACTAGAACTTTTAATTTTCATTCGAATGAGTCCTCCCGTGATACCCTAGGACCACAGGGTCGATACGATCACCCTGAAAAAAAAAAAAAACAAAAAACAAATAAACACGAATCCGTGATCTTTCTTCTTACAAAAATAGAGAATTTTCATTAATGTTCTATGACTTTTAGGGGGTGTTTCCTCCTTTTTTGAAAATCAGGCAAATTTTCTCAGGCACATTGCTTTTGATGGACAGGACTTAACTTGATGAAATTTAAATATTTGAGATCAGCATAAAAGTCTGATTCTTTTGATGTATCTATTGGTATCTAAATTCCGTTTTTTAGAGTTTCGGTTACTATTGAGCCGGGTCGCTCCTCACTTTCAATTTGTTATCATGAACTGTTTGATTTACCGAATGCACCCTTAATATCTACAAGCGTAAATTGATGTTGGCAAAGAGAAATTAACACGTAAGAAGAACTTCGTACAGAAATTCCGGTAAATTCCCCTGGTTCAAGCTTTCCCCTGAAAAATTCACCTCCTCTCTATGGCAAATTTTCCCCTTGGAAAACTCCACAAGCAAAAATTTCTCCCCCCCCCACCCGAAAAATGTATTCATACTTCCCAATAGCAAATGCTATAGCCTACGTAAACAATGAGTAAATGATATAACTTAGACCTTTCTCCAGGGGTCGTGGAGGGTCGTGTTATATCTAAAGGCATAGTTATTCGGTCTTTCAACTGCACTGAGCAGAATGGCTATCTCAAAATTTTTATCGGCTGATTTTGAGAAAAATGGGGCGTGGAAGGAGGCATAGTTGTCATCCAATATTTTTCCCGTTTAAAACTTTTAATTCCCGTTCGAATGAGCCCTTTCCTGATATTCAAGGACCACTGGGTCGATAGAACAATTCCTGTAAAAAAATAAACAGAAATAAATAAACACGAATCCACCATGACCATGATCATTATTCTGGCCAATATATTATATATATATATATATATATATATATATATATATATATATATATATATATATATATATATATATATATATATATATATATATATATATATATATATATATATATATATATATATAATATATATATATATATATATATATATATATATATATATATATATTATATATATATATATATATATATATATATATTGGCCAGAATAATATATTGGCCAGACAACTATTTTACTCAGCATTGTAGAACGGTCCAGCAACCATGTCTATAGGGATATTGGGCATGTCCAACCCTCACGATTATGCAATTGGCCCATTATGCTATATAACTAAATGCTACTTTAAAACTAAATAAAAAGTATTGTGTCTGTGGTTGCCAATAAGACACTTAAGCAATATATCGAGAATGACTGGGGGTGTTAAGTTGAAGCTTTCAAGGCTGCTACTGTTACTATTTCTGCTCTTACAATTTAAATAAGTAAATAGAGTTTTATGTGTAGAGATGTTAAGGGGAATTGTCCGTGGGAAATTTTCGTTAGGTCAAAATTGTATAGAGGATCTTTCCATAGGAGAGATTGTCCACAAGAGAATTTTCCGCGAAGGGGGGATTTGCGGCATGATTTATTAATAGGCAAGTGCCGGAAACTAGCCCTAGATAATGCTATAACAGTAATCGGCAATACGAAAGCAGTAACTGGTAAAAAGATGGAAAAGCTGCTCCCTATTCTGCGTTCCCTATGGTAGCATTCTGGGATGGAAAATTTTCCTCGTGTATATCGAGGGAAAGAAAACAGTCCGGCGAATCTTGTGCATGAAATCGCTGACGGGTTTTCCCCTTTTGAATCCTGAAAGTGATTTTTTTTTGTTTGGGAAGTTTTTTTTTGTTTTTTTTTTTGTTGGGATTTGATGCCAACGCAACCCAAAAAAACTGTTATCACTCATAAATTCTACGTCGAAATCTTGATTTAGTCTTTAAAGTCAAATTATAAAAAACATCAAAAGGAGTAATATTTCTTTTGAGGTTGTCAAAGAGCTTAGATAGAATCTTTTGGGAATAATATTAAGTTTCATTTTTTCAGGTTAACTTGAGGAGGTATAAAATTAAATTAAAAATACTTTTTATGTTAGGATTAAACATTGTTGAAAACATTTCTCCCAACATACAAATAGCAAGCCGAACTATGGATTCTTACAGAGAAAAAACACGAAAAGATAAAAGATATTATTTTTTTCATGAAATTGACTATGTCAATAAAACAAACAGAAATCAATTTAAAAAACTTTTTCCAAAAAACAAGCTTTTCAAAGAAAAGCAAAGAGCTCCATTAAGTCAAAAATGAGCAGAAATGAAGTCAAGTAATTGTCCAAGCGTAAAACTACCACAAATCACTATCAACAAATACATTAAACTAAAAAAAAAATAATTAGAACAAACAGCCGAGTCAAACTTGAAATGAGCCAAAATTAACATTAGCAGGGCTGATAACCCCCATGCCTTGTCAAGACCAGAACTTTATTTTGTTTACTGAAAACAAAATACGTTTAAATGTTTTCACTTTTATTTCTTAAATAAATGAAAAAATTTAAGACTTTAAGGAATAGATATCAGTATAGGAGTATTAAACTGTCAAACAACAGTAGAAAGGACCCTAAAGGTCGTGACGGGGCACCATATATGAGCATAGAGTCCCTAGGGAGAACACCTGTGCTGTCAGTCCGACGGGGCACCATATATGGGCATGGAATCCCCAGGCAGAACACGTGGTTAATTTATTGTTTCCAAGGAGAATTGTTTCCGGAAGCTTATTAATATCTTTGGAGTTCGACCAGAATTGTTTCCGGGGCAAAGTTTAGATCACACGTGACAGATGATGTCATGGTTGATTGATTTGACACGAAAGGGGTATTAATTTGTTGTTTCTAAGGGGAATTATGAACCCTATCAGAAGGTCATGACGGGGGTCCATATATGGGCATAGAAAGACGTAATCGACTAAGACAATTGGATTTCTGCGAAATTGATTACATAATCGGTAGAACCCTATCAGAAGGTCATGACGGGGGTCCATATATGGGCATAGAATGACGTAATCGACTAAGACAATTGGATTTCTGAGAAATTGATTACATAATCGGTAGAACCCTATCAGGAGGTCCTGACGGGAACAAGTTCCTTTCTTAATGTCCATCCTAAACCCATTTTTCAACTTGAAGTACTTATCTTTTTCACCCACAACTATACTTTACAGCTTTTTGGATACCTCAACACCAAGAAATACTTTTCAAAGACCATTTCAGAACAAGTTACTTTCTTAATGTCCCTCCTAAACCCATTTTCCAACTTGAAGTACTTATCTTTTTCATCCACAACTATACTTTACAGCTTTTTGGTTACCTCAACACCAAGAAATACTTTTCAAAGACCATTTCAGAACAAGTTACTTTCTTAATGTCCCTCCTAAACCCATTTTCCAACTTGAAGTACTTATCTTTTTCACCCACAACTATACTTTACAGCTTTTTGGATACCTCAACATCAAGAAATACTTTTCAAAGACCACTTCAGAGCAAGTTACTTTCTTAATGTCCCTCCTAAACCCATTTTCCAATTTGAAGTACTTATCTTTTTCACCCACAACTGTACTTTACAGCTTTTTGTTTACCTCAACACCAAGAAATACTTTTCAAAGACCATTTCAGAGCAAGTTACTTTCTTAATGTCCCTCCTAAACCCATTTTCCAACTTGAAGTACTTATCTTTTTCATCCACAACTATACTTTACAGCTTTTTGGATAACTCAACACCAAGAAATACTTTTCAAAGACCATTTCAGAGCAAGTTACTTTCTTAATGTCCCTCCTAAACCCAATTTTCCAACTTGAAGTACTTATCTTTTTCACCCACAACTATACTTTACAGCTTTTTGGATACCTCAACACCAAGAAATACTTTTCAAAGACCATTTCAGAGCGAGTTACTTTCTTAATGTCTCTCCTAAACCCATTTTTCAACTTTAAGTACTTATCTTTTTCACCCACAACTATACTTTACAGCTTTTTGGTTACCTCAACACCAAGAAATACTTTTCAAAGACCATTTCAGAGCAAGATTCTTTCTTAATGTCCCTCCTAAACCCATTTTCCAACTTGAAGTACTTATCTTTTTCATCCACAATTATACTTTACAGCTTTTTGGATACCTCAACACCAAGAAATACTTTCAAAGACCATTTCAGAGCAAGTTACTTTCTTAATGTCCCTCCTAAACCCATTTTCCAACATGAAGTACTTATCTTTTTCCCCCATAACTATACTTTACAGCTTTTTGGATACCTCAACACCAAGAAATACTTTTCAAAGAGTATTTCAGAGCAAGTTACTTTCTTAATGTCCCTTCTAAACCTATTTTACAAGTTGAAGTACTTATCTTTTTCACCCACAACTATACTTTACAGCTTTTTGGATACCTCAACACCAAGAAATACTTTTCAAAGACCATTTCAGAGCAAGTTACTTTCTTAATGTCCCTCCTAAACCAATTTTCCAACTTGAAGTACTTATCTTTTTCACCCACAACTATACTTTACAGCTTTTTGGTTACCTCAACACCAAGAAATACTTTTCAAAGACCATTTCAGAGCAAGTTACTTTCTTAATGTCCCTCCTAAACCCATTTTCCAACTTGAAGTACTTATCTTTTTCACCCACAACTATACTTTACAGCTTTTTGGATACCTCAACACCAAGAAATACTTTTCAAAGACCATTTCAGAGCAAGTTACTTTCTTAATGTCCCTCCTAAACCCATTTTCCAACATGAAGCACTTATCTTTTTCACCCATAACTATACTTTACAGCTTTTTGGATACCTCAACACCAAGAAATACTTTTCAAAGACCATTTCAGAGCAAGTTACTTTCTTAATGTCCCTTCTAAACCCATTTTCCAACTTGAAGTACTTATCTTTTTCACCCACAACTATACTTTACAGCTTTTTGGATACCTCAACACCAAGAAATACTTTTCAAAGACCATTTCAGAGCAAGTTACTTTCTTAATGTCCCTCCTAAACCCATTTTCCAACTTGAAGTACTTATCTTTTTCACCCACAACTATACTTTACAGCTTTTTGGATACCTCAACACCAAGAAATACTTTTCAAAGACCATTTCAGAGCAAGTTACTTTCTTAATGTCCCTCCTAAACCCATTTTCCAACATGAAGTACTTATCTTTTTCACCCACAACTATACTTTACAGCTTTTTGGATACCTCAACACCAAGAAATACTTTTCAAAGACCATTTCAGAGCAAGTTACTTTCTTAATGTCCCTCCTAAAACCCATTTTCACATTGAAGTACTTATCTTTTTCACCCACAACTATACTTTACAGCTTTTTGGATACCTCAACACCAAGAAATACTTTTCAAAGACCGTTTCAGAGCAAGTTACTTTCTTAATGTCCCTCCTAAACCCATTTTCCAACTTGAAGTACTTATCTTTTTCACCCACAACTATACTTTACAGCTTTTTGGATACCTCAGCACCAAGAAATACTTTTCAAAGACCATTTCGAAGCAAGTTACTTTCTTAATATCCCTTCTAAACCTATTTTACAAGTTGAAGTACTTATCTTTTTCACCCACAACTATACTTTACAGCTTTTTGGATACCTCAACACCAAGAAATACTTTTCAAAGATCATTTCAGAGCAAGTTACTTTCTTAATGTCCCTCTTAAACCCATTTTCCAACTTGAAGTGCTTATCGTTTTCACCCACAACTATACTTTACAGCTTTTTGGATACCTCAACACCAAGAAATACTTTTCAAAGACCATTTCAGAGCAAGTTACTTTCTTAATGTCCCTCCTAAACCCATTTTCCAACTTGAAGTACTTATCTTTTTCACCCACAACAATACTTTACAGCTTTTTGAATACCTCAACACCAAGAAATACTTTTCAAAGATCATTTCAGAGCAAGTTACTTTCTTAATGTCCCTCCTAAACCTATTTTACAAGTTGAAGTACTTATCTTTTTCACCCACAACTATACTTTAAAGCTTTTTGGATACCTCAACACAAAAAATACTTTTCAAAGACCATTTCAGAACAAGTTACTTTCTTAATGTCCCTCCTAAACCCATTTTCCAACTTGAAGTACTTATCTTTTTCACCCACAACTATACTTTACAGCTTTTTGGTTACCTCAACACCAAGAAATACTTTTCAAAGACCATTTCAGAGCAAGTTACTTTCTTAATGTCCCTCTTAAACCCATTTTCCAACTTGAAGTGCTTATCTTTTTCACCCACAACTATACTTTACAGCTTTTTGGATACCTCAACACCAAGAAATACTTTTCAAAGACCATTTCAGAGCGAGTTACTTTCTTAATGTCCCTCCTAAACCCATTTTCCAACTTGAGAAAAATTTAAAGTTCTGTTCCAAATATTTCCCCGGAAGAAGAAAAGTTCAACTTCGATTCTGAATTTTCTCAGTGAAAATGAAATAAGTTATTGATCAATTCTATTTTCTCAAAATATTATAAAATTTTCCACTTCAATTCAGATTTTTCTCAAAGAGATGAAAAAATTTAAAATACTGTTCCAAATTTTTCTTAGAAGATAGAAAAGTTCAAGTTCTAATCTGAATTTTACCAAAGAACATAATTCAATTCTAATTTCTCCAGAGAAAATAAAAAGCTTCCACTTCAGTTTTAAGTTCACCAAGACATAAAAAATTTAAAGTTCAGTTCTAAATTTTTACATAGAAGGTAGGAAAAGTTATACTATGACTATGATTATTTTCCATGAAGATAAAAAGTTTTACTTTAATTCTAAATTTTCTTAAATTCAGTTCCGACTTTTCACATAGAGATGAAAAAATTTAAAGTTCTGTTCCAAATTTTTCTTAGAAGATAGAAAAGTTCAAGTTCTCTTCTGAATTTTACCAAAGAACACAATTCAATTCTAATTTCACCAGAGAAAATAAAAAGCTTCCACTTCAGTTTTGAGTTCACCAAGACATAAAAAATTTAAAGTTCAGTTCTAAATTTTTCCGTAGAAGATAGGAAAAGTTATACTATGATTGTGATTATTTTCCATGAAGATAAAAAGTTTCACTTTAATTCTAAATTTTCTTAAATTCAGTTCCGGCTTTTCTCAAAGAGATGAAAAAATTTAAAGTTCTGTTCCAAATATTTTCCCGGAAGAAGAACAGTTCAACTTCGATTCTGAATTTTCTTAATGAAAATGAAATAAGTTATTGATCAATTCTATTTTTCCAAATAATATAAAAAGTTTCCATTTCAGTTCAGATTTTTCTCAAACAGATGAAAAATTTAAAATACTGTTCCAAATTTTTCATAGAAGATAGAAAAGTTCAAGTTCTCCTCTGAATTTTACCAAAGAATATAATTCAATTCTAATTTCTCCAGAGAAAATAAAAAGCTTCCACATCAGTTTTAAGTTCACCAAGACATAAAAAATTTAAGTTCAGTTCTAAATTTTTTCATAGAAGATAGGAAAAGTTATACTATGATTGTGATTATTTTCCATGAAGATAAAAAGTTTCACTTTAATTCTAAATTTTCTTAAATTCAGTTCCGACCTTTCTCAAACAGATGAAAAAAATTTAAAGTTCTGTTCCAAATATTTTCCCGGAAGAAGAAAAGTTCAACTTCGATTCTGAATTTTCTTAATGAAAACGAAATAAGTTATTGATCAATTCTATTTTCCCAAAATAATATAAAATTTTCCACTTCAATTCAGATTTTTCTCAAAGAGATGAAAAATTTAAAATACTTCCAAATTTTTCATAGAAGATAGAAAAGTTCAAGTTCTCTTCTGAATTTTACCAACGAACACAATTCAAGGTTTCTATTAGAAACATTTCTCCATGTTTAAGTTAGGCTAGATTAGGTTAACTTATCATGAGCCTAGATTAAGTTAGGCCAGGTTAAGTTAAGTTAGGTTAGGTTAGGTTAGCCTACGTACACGCGCGTACGTACGCGCGCGTACTTAGGCTAACCTAACCTTGCTTCCCCGGGGCCGCAGGCTGAAGACCGGCCACGGACAAGGATCCCCACCCCAGGGGCCACAGGCCGAAGGTGGCACAGTCGGGGTCTCCATCCCCAGGTTAGGTTAGGTTACCTAACATTTCTAGGGTTAGCAGGTTAGGTTAGGTTAGGTTAAGTGGCCTTAACCTAACCCAGGTTAGGTTACCTAACATTTCTAGGGTTAGCAGGTTAGGTTAGGTTCGGTTAAGTGGCCGGCCACTTAACCGGGTAGGTTAGGTTAGCCTACGTACGCATGCGTACGTACGCGCGCGTACGTAATCTAACCTAACTTAACTTAACCTGACCTAACTTAATCTAGGCTAATGATAAATTAACCTAATCTAGCCTAACTTAAACATGGAGAAATGTTTCTAATTATTTATTAATATTTATTTATACCTAACCTAACCTAACCTATTGTTTTTGGTGGTTAGATGAATGAACTGAATTTAAGAAAAATTAGAAATAGAATGAAACTTTTTATCTTCATGGTAAATAATCACAATCATAGTATAGCTATTCCTATCTTCTATGGAAAAATTTAGAACTGAACTTTAAATTTTTATGTCTTTGAGAAATTATGAAGTGAAATGGAAGTTTTTTCATTTTCATTGGTAAATTTCAGAATTGAGCTAACTTTTTTTTGTCTCCTCTCTAAGAAAATTCAGAAGAGAACTTGTACATTTTTTGCACTTCTTCGAGAAAACTTAGAATTAAAGTGGAGCTCCATATCTTCATGAAGAATATTCACAATCAAAGTATAACTTTTTCTATCTTCTATGAAAAATTTGGAACAATATTTTAAATTTTGTCATCTCTTCGAGAAAAATCTGAATTGAAGTGGAAAATTTTATATCATTTTAGGAAAATAGAATTGATCAATAACTTATTTCATTTTCATTGAGAAAATTCAGAATCGAAGTTGAACTTTTCTTTTCCGGGAAAATATTTGGAACAGAACTTTAAATTTTTTCATCTATTTGAGAAAGGTCGGAATTGAATTTAAGAAAATTTAGAATTCAAATGAATCATTTTATCTTCATGGAAAATAATCACAATCATAGTATAACTTTTCCTATCTTCTATGGAAAAATTTAGAACTGAACTTTAAATTTTTTATGTCTTGGTGAACTTAAAACTGAAGTGGAAGCTTTTTATTTTCTCTGGAGAAATTGGAATTAAATTGTGTTCTTTGGTAAAATTCAGAAGAGAACTTGAATGTTCACGATCAAAGTATAACTTTTCCAATCTTCTATGAAAAATTTGGAACAGAACTTTAAATTTTTTCATCTCTATGTGAAAAGTCGGAACTGAATTTAAGAAAATTTAGAATTAAAGTGAAACTTTTTATCTTCATGGAAAATAATCACAATCATAGTATAACTTTTCCTATCTTCTACGGAAAAATTTAGAACAGAACTTTAAATTTTTTATGTCTTGGTGAACTTAAAACTGAAGTGGAAGCTTTTTATTTTCTCTGGAGAAATTAGAATTGAATTGTGTTCGTTGGTAAAATTCAGAGGAGAACTTGAACTTTTCTATCTTCTATGAAAAATTTGGAACAGTATTTTAAATTTTTTCATCTGTTTGAGAAAAATCTGAACTGAAGTGGAAAATTTTTATATTATTTTGGGAAAATAGAAATGATCAATAACTTATTTCATTTTCATTGAGAAAATTCAGAATCGAAGTTGAACTTTTCTTCACTTCTATGAGAAAATTTAAAATTGAAGTGAAACTTTTAATCTTCATAGGAAATAATCACAATCATAGTATAACTTTTCCTATCTTCTATGTAAAAATTTAGAACTGAACTTTAAATTTTTTATGTCATGGTGAACTTAAAACTGAAGTGGAAGCTTTTTATTTTCTCTGGAAAAATTAGAATTGAATTGTGTTCTTTGGTAAAATTCAGAAGAGAACTTGAATATTCACGATCAAAGTATAACTTTTCCAATCTTCTATGAAAAATTTGGAACAGAACTTTAAATTTTTTTCATCTCTATGTGAAAAGTCGGAACTGAATTTAAGAAAATTTAGAATTAAAGTGAAACTTTTTATCTTCATGGAAAATAATCACAATCATAGTATAACTTTTCCTATCTTCTATGGAAAAATTTAGAACAGAACTTTAAATTTTTTATGTCTTGGTGAACTTAAAACTGAAGTGGAAGCTTTTTATTTTCTCTGCAGAAATTAGAATTGAATTATGTTCTTTGGTAAAATTCAGAAGAGAACTTGAACTTTTTTATCTTCTAAGAAAAGTTTGGAACAGAACTTTAAATTTTTTTATCTCTATGTGAAAAGTCGGAACTGAATTTAAGAAAATTTAGAATTAAAGTAAAACTTTTTATCTTCATGGAAAATAATCATAGTCATAGTATAACTTTTCCTACCTTCTATGTAAAAATTTAGAACTGAACTTTAAATTTTTTATGTCTTGGTGAACTTAAAACTGATGTGGAAGCTTTTTATTTTCTCTGGAGAAATTAGAATTGAATTGTGTTCGTTGGTAAAATTCAGAAGAGAACTTGAACTTTTCTATCTTCTATGAAAAATTTGGAACAGTATTTTAAATTTTTTCATCTGTTTGAGAAAAATCTGAACTGAAGTGGAAAATTTTTATATTATTTTGGGAAAATAGAAATGATCAATAACTTATTTCATTTTCATTGAGAAAATTCAGAATCGAAGTTGAACTTTTCTTCACTTCTTTGAGAAAATTTAAAATTGAAGTAAAACTTTTAATCTTCATAGGAAATAATCACAATCATAGTATAACTTTTCCTATCTTCTATGTAAAAATTTAGAACTGAACTTTAAATTTTTTATGTCATGGTGAACTTAAAACTGAAGTGGAAGCTTTTTATTTTCTCTGGAAAAATTAGAATTGAATTGTGTTCTTTGGTAAAATTCAGAAGAGAACTTGAATATTCACGATCAAAGTATAACTTTTCCAATCTTCTATGAAAAATTTGGAACAGAACTTTAAATTTTTTTCATCTCTATGTGAAAAGTCGGAACTGAATTTAAGAAAATTTAGAATTAAAGTGAAACTTTTTATCTTCATGGAAAATAATCACAATCATAGTATAACTTTTCCTATCTTCTACGGAAAAATTTAGAACTGAACTTTAAATTTTTTATGTCTTGGTGAACTTAAAACTGAAGTGGAAGCTTTTTATTTTCTCTTGAGAAATTAGAATTGAATTGTGTTCGTTGGTAAAATTCAGAAGAGAACTTGAACTTTTCTATCTTCTATGAAAAATTTGGAAGTATTTAAAATTTTTCATCTCTTTGCGAAAAATCTGAACTGAAGTGGAAAATTTTTATATTATTTTGGGAAAAAAGAATTGATCAATAACTTATTTCATTTTCATTAAGAAAATTCAGAATCGAAGTTGAACTTTTCTTCTTCCGGGAAAATATTTGGAACAGAACTTTAAATTTTTTCATCTCTTGGAGAAAGGTCGGAACTGAATTTAAGAAAATTTAGAATTAAAGTGAAACTTTTTATCTTCATTGAAAATAGTCACAATCATAGTATAAATTTTCCTATCTTCTATGAAAAAATTTAGAACTGAACTTAAATTTTTTATGTCTTGGTGAACTTAAAACTGATGTGGAAGCTTTTTATTTTCTCTGGAGAAATTAGAATTGAATTATGTTTTTTTGGTAAAATTCAGAGGAGAACTTGAACTTTTCTATCTTCTATGAAAAATTTGGAACAGTATTTTAAATTTTTTCATCTGTTTGAGAAAAATCTGAATTGAAGTGGAAAATTTTTATATTATTTTGGGAAAATAGAATTGATCAATAACTTATTTCATTTTCATTAAGAAAATTCAGAATCGAAGTTGAACTTTTCTTCTTCCGGAAAAATATTTGGAACAGAACTTTAAATTTTTTCATCTCTTTGAGAAAAGCTGGAACCAAATTTAAGAAAATTTAAAATTAAAGTGAAACTTTTTATCTTCAAGGAAAATAATCACAATCATGGTATAGCTTTTCCTATCTTCTAAGGAAAAATTTAGAACTGAACTTTAAATTTTTTATGTCTTGGTGAACTTAAAACTGAAGTGGAAGCTTTTTATTTTCTCTGGTGAAATTAGAATTAAATTGTGTTCTTTGGTAAAATTCAGAAGAGAACTTGAACTTTTCTATCTTCTAAGAAAAATTTGGAACAGAACTTTAAATTTTTTCATCTCTATGTGAAAAGTCGGAACTGAATTTAAGAAAATTTAGAATTAAAGTAAAACTTTTTATCTTCATGGAAAATAATCATAGTCATAGTATAACTTTTCCTATCTTCTATGTAAAAATTTAGAACTGAACTTTAAATTTTTTATGTCTTGGTGAACTTAAAACTGAAGTGGAAGCTTTTTATTTTCTCTGGAGAAATTAGAATTGAATTATGTTCTTTGGTAAAATTCAGATTAGAACTTGAACTTTTCTATCTTCTAAGAAAAATTTGGAACAATATTTTAAATTTTTTCAGCTCTGAGAAAAATCTGAATTGAAATGGAAAATTTTATAATATTTTTAGAAAATAGAATTGATCAATAACTTATTTCATTTTCACTGAGAAAATTCAGAATCGAAGTTGAACTTTTCTTCTTCCGGGGAATTATTTGGAACAGAACATTAAACTTTTTCTCAAGTTGGAAAATGGGTTTAGGAGGGACATTAAGAAAGTAACTCGCTCTGAAATGGTCTTTGAAGAGCATTTATTGGTGTTGAGGTATCCAAAAAGCTGTAAAGTATAGTTGTGGGTGAAAAAGATAAGTACTTCAAGTTGGAAAATGGGTTTAGGAGGGACATTAAGAAAGTAACTTGCTCTGAAATGGTCTTTGAAAGGTATTTCTTGGTGTTGAGGTAACCAAAAAGCTGTAAAGCATAGTTGTGGGTGAAAAAGATAAGTACTTCAAGTTGGAAAATGGGTTTAGGAGGGACATTAAGAAAGTAACTTGCTCTGAAATGGTCTTTGAAAAGTATTTCTTGGTGTTGAGGTATCCAAAAGCGGTAAAGTATAGTTGTGGGTGCAAAAGATAAGTACTTCAACTTGTAAAATAGGTTTAGGAGGGACATTAAGAAAGTAACTTGCTCTGAAATGATCTTTGAAAAGTATTTCTTGGTGTTGAGGTATCCAAAAAGCTGTAAAGTATAGTTGTGGGTGAAAAAGATAAGTACTTCAACTTGTAACATAGGTTTAGAAGGGACATTAAGAAAGTAACTTGCTCTGAAATGGTCTTTGAAAGTATTTCTTGGTGTTGAGGTATCCAAAAAGCTGTAAAGTATAGTTGTGGGTGAAAAAGATAAGTACTTCAAGTTGGAAAATGGGTTTAGGAGGGACATTAAGAAAGTAACTTGCTCTGAAACGGTCTTTGAAAAGTATTTCTTGGTGTTGAGGTATCCAAAAAGCTGTAAAGTATAGTTTTGGGTGAAAAAGATAAGTACTTCAAATTGGAAAATGGGTTTAGGAGGGACATTAAGAAAGTAACTTGTTCTGAAATGGTCTTTGAAAAGTATTTCTTGGTGTAGAGGTATCCAAAAAGCTGTAAAGTATAGTTGTGGGTGAAAAAGATAAGTACTTCATGTTGGAAAATGGGTTTAGGAGGGACATTAAGAAAGTAACTTGCTCTGAAATGGTCTTTGAAAAGTATTTCTTGGTTTTGAGGTATCCAAAAAGCTGTAAAGTATAGTTGTGGGTGAAAAAGATAAGTACTTCAAGTTGGAAAATGGGTTTAGGAGGGACATTAAGAAAGTAACTTGCTATGAAATGGTATTTGAAAAGTATTTCTTGGTGTTGAGGTATCCAAAAAGCTGTAAAGTATAGTTGTGGGTGAAAAAGATAAGTACTTCAAGTTGGAAAATGGGTTTAGAAGGGACATTAAGAAAGTAACTTGCTCTGAAATGTCTTTGAAAAGTATTTCTTGGTGTTGAGGTATCCAAAAAGCTGTAAAGTATAGTTGTGGGTGAAAAAGATAAGTACTTAATGTTGGAAAATGGGTTTAGGAGGGACATTAAGAAAGTAACTTGCTCTGAAATGGTCTTTGAAAAGTATTTCTTGGTGTTGAGGTATCCAAAAAGCTGTAAAGTATAGTTGTGGATGAAAAAGATAAGTACTTCAAGTTGGAAAATGGGTTTAGGAGGGACATTAAGAAAGTAACTTGCTCTGAAATGGTCTTTGAAAAGTATTTCTGGGTGTTGAGGTAACCAAAAAGCTGTAAAGTATAGTTGTGGGTGAGAAAATAAGTACTTCAAGTTGAAAAATGGGTTTAGGAGGCACATTAAGAAAGTAACTCGCTCTGAAATGGTCTTTGAAAAGTATTTCTGGTGTTGAGGTATCCAAAAAGCTGTAAGGTATAGTTGTGGGTGAAAAAGATAAGTACTTCAAGTTGGAAAATGGGTTTAGGAGGGACATTAAGAAAGTAACTTGCTCTGAAATGGTCTTTGAAAAGTATTTCTTGGTGTTGAGGTAACCAAAAAGCTGTAAAGTATAGTTGTGGGTGACAAAGATAAGTACTTCAAGTTGGAAAATGGGTTTAGGAGGGACATTAAGAAAGTAACTTGCTCTGAAATGGTCTTTGAAAAGTATTTCTTGGTGTTGAGGTATCCAAAAAGCTGTAAAGTATAGTTGTGGGTGAAAAAGATAAGTACTTCAACTTGTAAAATAGGTTTAGAAGGGACATTAAGAAAGTAACTTGCTCTGAAATGGTCTTTGAAAAGTATTTCTTGGTGTTGAGGTATCCAAAAAGCTGTAAAGTATAGTTGTGGGTGAAAAAGATAAGTACTTCATGTGGAAAATGGGTTTAGGAGGGACATTAAGAAAGTAACTTGCTCTGAAATGGTCTTTGAAAAGTATTTCTTGGTGTTGAGGTATCCAAAAAGCTGTAAAGTATAGTTGTGGATGAAAAAGATAAGTACTTCAAGTTGGAAAATGGGTTTAGGAGGGACATTAAGAAAGTAACTTGCTCTGAAATGGTCTTTGAAAAGTATTTCTTGGTGTTGAGGTAACCAAAAAGCTGTAAAGTATAGTTGTGGGTGAAAAAGATAAGTACTTCAAGTTGAAAAATGGGTTTAGGAGGGACATTAAGAAAGTAACTCGCTCTGAAATGGTCTTTGAAAAGTATTTCTTGGTTTTGAGGTATCCAAAAAGCTGTAAAGTATAGTTGTGGGTGAAAAAGATAAGTACTTCAAGTTGGAAAATGGGTTTAGGAGGGACATTAAGAAAGTAACTTGCTCTGAAATGGTCTTTGAAAAGTATTTCTTGGTGTTGAGGTAACCAAAAAGCTGTAAAGTATAGTTGTGGGTGAAAAAGATAAGTACTTTAAGTGGGAAAAATGGGTTTAGGAGGGACATTAAGAAAGTAACTTGCTCTGAAATGGTCTTTGAAAAGTATTTCTTGGTGTTGAGGTATCCAAAAAGCTGTAAAGTATAGTTGTGGGTGAAAAAGATAAGTACTTCAAGTTGGAAAATGGGTTTAGGAGGGACATTAAGAAAGTAACTTGCTCTGAAATGGTCTTTGAAAAGTATTTCTTGGTTTTGAGGTAACCAAAAACCTGTAAAGTATAGTTGTGGGTGAAAAAGATAAGTACTTCAAATTGGAAAATGGGTTTAGGAGGCACATTAAGAAAGTAACTTGCTCTGAAATGGTCTTTGAAAAGTATTTCTTGATGTTGAGGTATCCAAAAAGCTGTAAAGTATAGTTGTGGGTGAAAAAGATAAGTACTTCAAGTTGGAAAATGGGTTTAGGAGGGACATTAAGAAAGTAACTTGCTCTGAAATGGTCTTTGAAAAGTATTTCTTGGCGTTGAGGTATCCAAAAAGCTGTAAAGTATAGTTGTGGATGAAAAAGATAAGTACTTCAAGTTGGAAAATGGGTTTAGGAGGGACATTAAGAAAGTAACTTGCTCTGAAATGGTCTTTGAAAAGTATTTCTTGGTGTTGAGGTAACCAAAAATCTGTAAAGTATAGTTGTGGGTGAAAAAGATAAGTACTTCAAGTTGGAAAATGGGTTTAGGAGGGACATTAAGAAAGTAACTTGCTCTGAAATGGTCATTGAAAAGTATTTCTTGGTGTTGAGGTATCCAAAAAGCTGTAAAGTATAGTTGTGGATGAAAAAGATAAGTACTTCAAGTTGGAAAATGGGTTTAGGAGGGACATTAAGAAAGTAACTTGCTCTGAAATGGTCTTTGAAAAGTATTTCTTGGTGTTGAGGTATCCAAAAAGCTGTAAAGTATAGTTGTGGGTGAAAAAGATAAGTACTTCAAGTTGAAAAATGGGTTTAGGATGGACATTAAGAAAGGAACTTGTTCCCGTCAGGACCTCCTGATAGGGTTCTACCGATTATGTAATCAATTTCTCAGAAACCCAATTGTCTTAGTCGATTACGTCATTCTATACCCATATATGGACCCCCGTCATGAGCTTCTGATAGGTTTCTACCGATTATGTAATCAATTTCTCAGAAATCCAATTGTCTTAGTCGATTACGTCATTCTATGCCCATATATGGACCCCGTCATGACCTTCTGATAGGGTTCTACCGATTATGTAATCAATTTCTCAGAAATCCAATTGTCTTAGTCGATTACGTCATTCTATGCCCATATATGGACCCCCGTCATGACCTTCTGATAGGGTTCTACCGATTATGTAATCAATTTCTCAGAAATCCAATTGTCTTAGTCGATTACGTCATTCTATGCCCATATATGGACCCTCGTCATAACCTTCTGATAGGGTTCTACCGATTATGTAATAAATTTTTCAGAAATCCAACTGTCCTAGTTGATTACGTTATTCTATGCACATAAATGGATTCCTGTCACGAGCTCCTGATAGGGTTCTACCGATTATGTAATCAATTTCTCGGGAATTCTCTCCCTTCGATTACGCAATCAATATATCTCTTCCCCACCTTCCCCTTAGAAACAACAAATTAATTCCCCTTTCTTGAATCAATAATTCCCCTTAGAAACAACAAATTAATTCCTCTTTCGTGAATCAATAATTCCCCTTAGAAACAACAAATTAATTCTCCTTTCTTGAATCATTAATTCCCCTTAGAAACAAAAAATTAATTCCCCTTTCGTGTCAAATCAATCAACCATGACATCATCTGTCACGTGTGATCTAAACTTTGCCCCGGAAACAATTCTGGTCAAACTCCAAAGATATTAATAAACTTCCGAAAACAATTCTCCTTGGAAACAATAAATTAACGACGTGTTCTCCCTGGGGATTCCATGCCCATATATGGTGCCCCGTCGGACTGACAGCACAGGTGTTCTCCCTAGGGACTCTATGCCCATATATGGTGCCCCGTCACAACCTTTAGGGTCCTTTCTACTAACAACGGTCATTAGTTTCTGTTTTTTTAGTGAAGCCTAAATCAAGTTCTGGTCTTGAAAAGGCATGGGGGTTATCAGCCCTGCTAATGTTAATTTTTGCTCGTTTTGAGTTTGAATCGGCTGTTTATTCTAATTTCTGTTCGTTTTGAGTTTCATTTATTTGTTGATAGTGCAGCGTCAATACAAGGCAGCGTCATTCAGCCAGGGTGGGGGGCTGAAGCCCCCTGCCCCCCCCCCCCTTATGGGCGCTTATGATAGTGTGTGAGTTAAGATTGTCAAAAACCTGCCAGACCCTCAACATTTCCTCGAATTTTCCCTTCAATATCGTCAGTATTTGTAATACTACAGAAGCAGTAGTAGTAGTAGTAGTAGTAGTAGTAGTAGTAGTTGGGGTAGCAGTAGAAGTATTGGTAGTTGTAGTAGTAGTAGTAGCATTGAAATATTGTCTTTTTGGTTAATTGATCACATCTCTTATTATTTCCTGAAAATTTCCAATCTAATGTACTCAGTCATTTGTGAGTTACACCCTTTTGGTAATCCGTCTGGACATTACGTGGCTTGATTTAGTTCAACACTTCCCTCATTATTCCCTGAAAGTTTCACCTTTACACCTTTAGGTCTATTAAGAGTCACTGTAGCAGTAGTAAGAGTGGCAGTAGGACTAGTAGTAGTTTTAACAGTAAAAGTAATAGTACTAGTAGCAGCAGTAGTACTAACACATTTACCTTTTGGTCAGCTAAAAACTGGCCAAATCAAGCCTTGGAAGTTTTAACTTAACACAATTAGCCGTTGCTATAATACTGTTGATAGGCAGTTTTGATAATGTGTATGTTAATAGTGTGTTTTAATTTAGTTCAATTTCCCACTCAACACTTCCTGATATTTACATCTTATTACTCTTAGCGTTAGTAGTAATTGCAATAGAAGCAGTTGTAGTAGCAGTATATGTAGTAGCTCGCACATATTGTCTTTTCTACAATTGAACTTTCCCCTGAAGGATTCCCTGAAAGTTGATACTCGATACCTTAATCTATTACTGAGAAACACCCCTTTCAAAACTGCATGCAAATAGTGTGTGCATTCAGATTGTCAACCATCTGCCAAACCCTCAACTTTCCTCGAATTTTCCCTTCAATATCCTCAGTATTGGTAATACTCGCTAAAGAAGCAGTAGCAATAGCAGTTGTAATAGTGGTTGGGGTAGCAGTAGAAGTATTGGTAGTTGTAGTAGTAGCAGAGGCGTCATTTAGGGGGGCTGGCTGGGGCTATAGCCCCACCCTGATTTTAGAAGGGGCCCTAAATTTGATGTCACAATTTCTGCCAATTTGATTTGAACTGTGAAAAAACAAACTGTGTAAAAAAGTGTTCTCAATTAAAACAAATCCGTTTCTGATATAGCTGTACTTCACAACAATATACAGCGGGCGTCATTCCCAAACATATTTGTTTATTATTTCTATTTCGTATATTGCAACACATTTTTATTGCCTTGTTGCTACAGCCACGGAGACCAACTTTCATTTCAATCAAGTAATTGACCCAGGATCCGTAACAAAATAAAACATGTCGGTTACATGATTTTGGAGTAGTGGTCCCCCCTACAAGGCCGTATCCAGTGGGGGGTTAGGCGTTTTGAACTCCCCCCCCCCCAAAAAAAAATGTTTGTATGACTCGTAAAAACGTAAAAAAATGAATAAACGAATTTTTTATGTGTTTTTTAAGTTTTTTTTGTTGCAACCCCCCCCCCCAAAAAAAAAGATATTCTTGTTTTAAAAAAACCTCCGAAAAAAGGTCCTGGATACAGCCCTGCCTCTCTATATATACGTATTATGTAGGCTACTCTATATTTCTTTGAGTCTGTTTGTGAATCTGTTCTGACTCATTTCTGAGTCGCGTGTGACTCAGGTCTTCTCTGTTCCTGGACTTTGTAAATAAAACACAATTTTTTTTTACAACAGCAGGCTTTTTGCACTCCTTTTTGCACAGACGTATTATTGATAATAGACACCAGACCATATGGGATTTTGCAAGTTCTTTGTGCTTTTTGTGCTTTGCCTCCTGTAACACGTTAAATTTGAAATTTGGTTTCATTCAAAATGGTTATTTCATGAATTTTGTTTCTGGAATTGTCTTGAAATTTAGCGTCTTGAATTTTGAAAAAAATCAAAGTGGGAATTTTCGACCATTAATTTTTTTTAGGTTTCTGGAAAGATAAGAAAGACAAGAAAAATATATTATATAAAAGGGCAACCAAAGATCATAACAAAACGAGAATATGAAAATGGACAGGATTTGTTAATAAGAGAGTTAAAAAGAAATTTTATAACAATCAAAGACCAAATATTTCGATTTCAGAAACTTATAAAAATGGTGAGAAAAACATGGAAAAACATAACAATTAACAAATGAGAGCTGTACCAGAAAAACCTGAGTAATGAAAGAAAAACTCAGACGTATCAATCGACGTTAATTCAAGAAAACCAATGAGGTGGAGAGGAATTTTCTGTTCAACATCCAGAAGGAGGTGAAGGAGGTGTTATTTTTTAATTTTTCTGTGAAAATACCAAACCATTGTCATTAGCGGCCACTTTTCAGGTGGGCAAGCCTGTGTTATAGAAATTACACCACATGCAATTTACATTAACTGCCATGCTCATAGACTCAACCTTGTGTTGGGTGATTCCATTCTGAACTTGAGATGAATGACATCTTTCTTCTCCACTCTTCAAGAGCTGTACTGTTTTATTGTGAATAGCAATACACGCTACCAACTGTTTGTTAATACTCAAAAACCCACCGGCATAACTGTTCTTCAGCTGGAGAAACCATCTACTACAGATGGGCATACCAAAATTGACTGGTGAGCTAAGAACTGAATAGATACAACTGTATTTTGGCCCTTTTATCAATTACCAGAACATCTAGTGACGGGGAATTGGCAGCTCAGGCCCACGAACTTGCAACCAGACTTCATACATTTAAATTTGTATTTATGCTCCATCTAGCGGAAAAAAAAATTGTGCCACAAACTTTGTCTGAGCACTTGCGGGAGGTAGACCTAGTTTTCTCTAGAATTACTGGTCTTATTGCAGGTACGCGATATAAAATTATAGACATGAGAACTGACGATGGTTTTGATAAAATATTTCATAAAGCAAAATAATTTTCTTGTGAGTGCAGTGTCAGTGAAGACCTTTTGCAAAATTCTCAGAATTCTGACTCTTCGCGTATAAGACCAAAGCATGCACAGCAAGTAGCTTCCTGCTTATGTGATTTTGCAACAATATGGATTTTTGGAAAAAGCAATCTTGCTGAAGTTAAAGAATCAACTAAAAATGTTTTAAGAAGGGATCATTTTCTCTTGACAGATAGATTGTGCTCCAAGTTTGAAAGCTGCTTCATAAATGTTGTTCCACCGTTAGAGTCAATCTCTGCGATAGATGTTGATTCGCCGAACTTTATCAAGTGTAGCAGCATATTAAAAACAATCTTTTATTGACACAACTCTGCTGGCCTTGCAAATAGATCCCCTGAGAAGAAAAACTCATTCGCCAACAAGCCAAAAGATTACTTTTAACTTCGCGATTGTCTGGAGGCAATATGCAAATCTTTATTACTCTGTCTATCAGAATGGCTAGTAATGAGAGATTCTTTTCTACACAAGGCTTGATTAAAACCTATTTAAGATCAACAGCGGCAAAAGGCTCAGTGATCTGATATTGATATTTAGTGAAAAGGCTCTTGTGAAATTGTTGGATTCCAATGCTATGCTTGATAGTTTTAGAGAAAATGAGACCTTGACCGCTCCCAGTGTAGCAGTAAAACTGTAAATTACTTTCCAACTTAAGTTCTCTCTGTATTCATTAAACACTTTTAAATTGCTTCTTACTATTATTAGCCGATTATGGGAGAGACCTGTTCTAACCACTGTGAAGAAATATTGATCTTCAACAACTGTGAGCCAGACAGTTTAGGGGCCCACAGAGGTTGCTTAGCCGCCCCCCCCCTAGCTCAGACTGAAATGAGGCCACTGAGTAGTAGAAGCAGCAGCCAAATATTGTCTTTTTGGTCAATTGATCATATCCTTTATCATTTCCTGAAAGTTCCAGTCTAATGTACTCAGTCATTGGTGAGTTACACCTTTTTGACAATCCGTCTGGACATAACGTGGTTTGATTGAGTTCAACACTTCCCTCATTATTTGCTGAAAGGTTCACCTGAATGCCCTTTGTCTTTTTGGATATTAAAATTAAAAAATAACCGCCTTTCTCAATAATAAATACTATATTCAAACAGTGGGTGAATTGTATAGCTTACAGCCTTTGACCCGATGGCCCTAGGGGCAGGGGGGGGGGTTGCATCCCCAAAAGCATGATTACTGGATCTTTTGACAATGCTGAAGAAAAATAGATGCCTAAATATTTTGATTGTATGCTTGTTTTGGGAAATGTTGGGGATTAGGGGACTGGTTTCCCTCAAATCACTTTAAATTCTTAAAAGGGCACCAGAACTTTTAATTTTCACTTGCTTTAAGTTCCTACGACAACTCCCTCCATATGAATTGACTCGGTGAAAAGAAAAAAAAATAATACATTGTGCTCACTTCACTCTCTACTTAGACAGCGCTATTGCGCTGTTTATAATGAACTAAACATTTGATTCTGTCGTTCACTTATTCTTTAACAGTTTTGTGTGTTAACACAACACACTTGTGTTGACAAGTGTTAAGCCAGAAAACTAGAAAACTTGATCATTTGGCCTAAGTTATCTTTTCAAATTCCATAATGACGTCGGCTATGATGTTAGCCAATAAATCTAATGCACACAATGAAGCAGGAAAAAACCAAATATGAAAACTAAAAAGTTTTCTATGCTCAATTTGATGGTATGGTTTTGATGGCGTGATGGTGAAATTTAGGATCACTTGTCTGTTTTGATGTGTTTTCACCTTCTTTTAAAAATCAGACAATTTTTCTCTGGCTCTTCACTTTAGACAGACTATATGAAACTAAATGAATTTTTAATATTTGGGATCAGCATAAAAAGATAATTCTACGATTCATCAATTGGCGTCAAAATTCGGTTTTGAAAATTTCAATCATTTTTAGGCCTAGTCACTTCTGACCACAGTTTATATAATTATATAAACTGTGCTTCTGACTTACAATTCGTTACCACGAACTGCTTGAAAGCTACAAACTACAAAATTCTGCAAAGAACCACAAACATCAAATTAATAGCTTCTTTTCTAAAAACTTAGTAGTTTGAATAGCGACCGGTAGATAGTAGTAATAGTAAATAAAGGAAATATTTGCCTAAGCTACAGTATATCATTTTCGTAAGAAAAAACAACTAACCAGAAATCTATTTTGTTTCTGTTGTCGTTTGGGAAAGTTAAATTTGTAAAAAAATCCTCTTAGTTTGAAATATTTGTTTTTCATCAGAATTTACAATAGTAATAAAATTTGGCTTCTAAAAAAAAGACAAATCTCAAAATAACCTAGTATTTGAAAATTTTCTGCAGACAATATCTTAACCTTTTAAAACTAACAATATAACATCTAATGTCAAACACTAACATATTGTTATACTGAAAATATTAAAAATAAATCTGCTTTGTTAACCTTTTTACGCTCGGAGTCCTTTTTACGGCTTGCACATCCACTTCTTTTTCGAGTTCCTTCTTCGACCTTCTCATGTCCAGACGTATGGACATGAGAGCAATGAATGCACCCTTTTGAAACCTGGGGAATAAAATGGATTTACCAAAGCAAAACACAGTGATTCATTCTTCACAACCCTCCACCAAAGCAGATAACTCTTACACCAAGATTCCGAGCGTGCCTGAAAGATCTTGGTAGCGGAGTTCCAAATTCAAGTCCAGAAAAATACAAAAGGTTGTTGTCCGATAGCTATTATGCCACCACTTCCGCAACCATGTTGCAAATATCTGAAAACATCGAACATCTACTTCGAACGAGAGCATCCTTACCACAGCATAAGTAATATACAGTAATGAGCATTCCTACCTTCTCCATTAAAGAGTTTTGGGACACAGTATGTCTTGCGCATTTCTTCATGACTCCACCTTCGCACGCACGCAATGACGGATTTTTAGTAAAAGCTGGCATATACAAAATAGATAATTAACACTCCAACTCTAGTTCACGGTGGATCATCGTCAGTCGGCTACGCTGTGATGTGTCCCATTACGGAAAAAACATACATGACTGTTATATACCTAGGCTGTGACCCTTAAAGAGGAAGAAACAAAATCGAGTTTTTGTTTTTTTAATATGAATTAATCAGAGGAAGGTCTAAAAGCTACAAACAGACAAGCCTAAGCAAGGGCGCCGGCTGAAAAGTTTCCAGGGGGTGGGCCAGATGCCAAAATAGCAGTGGTTGTTGGGTGACAGTTTAAGTGATTTAGGGCACCAAACTACGACTTTACCCCGAAGAGGACGAATTTGCAATCAATTTGAAATTATGAGAAGCTAACTGATTTAAAAGTATCAAGAACTATATTTTAGGCTTCCCTGTTGCAAAAGAAGTAATGCCAAACGGTTGCAGTACTGGATTCAACCAAGTTGATTCGCTTTATTTGTAATGAAATTAGGCAACGTTTGGTGGTCTGTAATTGCGTATCAGGTATAATGAAGGCGGTGAGTCATTGTTGAGGTGAGGGCAGGGTAGATTCCTACAAAAGCACATTTTAATGGACAAACTGCTTACTCTTCCTAAGGCTTCAGGTAAAGGTTGAAAGAGGTAGGGTGGAGTAGGTATTAAATAAAATGTTTCTCTATCCAGCTAAAATGTTACATTCCCATATCTAAAAGCACATAGGTGGAAAAGGCAAGGCAGGTCATCATCAGTACCGCAAGGAAATTTATTTGGGATGGCAAATACTGCTAGGACCTTAGTTTTCAGCAATTTTAAATGGCAATATTTTTCTGTTTCTATTTATATTAAGTACTTCAATGTGTTTAAACGAATGTATGCAATGTATTTATCGATAAGAAAATCCTATTGTAGAAGTTGTGATGGCTTCATTTATGTAGAAGATCAAAAGTCTCACAGAATTTCCATCCATCAAAGCAATAATCCTCCTTTTATCCAACCGAAATTCTTTAGCAGTAATATTAAAAAGGGTTTTTCACCAACATTACTATTCATCGCCAATTTTTTAAGTGTATTCAAATTTTATCCAAAATCAAAATTGCAAATTTAAACATAGGATGGTACTAATCTACGTACAATTATTGATTTATATATTTTAAAAGCAATTAACCAGGGAGTTAAGGGACCGGTACCTCAAATCATATCTTAGTTAGGCCTGGGTATGATTTGGAAAACAATCATAAATTAAATAAAAAAGAGGGTTTTTCACCTGAAAGCAAGGAACAGATTTGGAACCTATTTGAACAGAATATTCTTGGTATGAAGGGGGCTGTCTCCTCTTTAGCTCCCTACTCTTTATTGTGCAGTTTGGCTTTTTTCCACATTTTAAAGAAAATATGCCACTGGAAAAAAAATCTTTCAAAGCACTAAAAAACTTTTGTTTAATGAACAAAGTGTTGAGAAGGGGGCTGTCCCCTTATATACAGAGTATTTTACTTTTTTTTAAGTTTTCAACTTGCTCCTTACTTTAGTTGAAAAACCTTTTCTATTTGTTTAATTACATTTCATGAAACTGTAAAGTTTTATGAATACAATACTTTTGGTAACGCAGACAAAATGATCAATATTTCAATGATCTCTGTTTGGATTTTGATGGGTAATCAAACAGTTCGTGGTAACAAACTGTAAGTGAGGAGCGACCTGGCTCAATAGTAACCAAAACTCTAAAAAACGGAATTTTGATACCAATATATATATATATATATATATATATATATATATATATATATATATATATATATATATATAATATATATATATATATATATATATATATATATATATATATATATATATATATATATATATATATATATATATATATATATATATATATATATATATATATATAAATATAAATATATATATATATATATATATAAATATATATATATATATATATATATATATATATATATATATATATATATATATATATATATATATATATATATATATATATATATATATATAAATATATATATATATATATATATATATATAAATATATATATATATATATAAATATATATATATATATATATATATATATATATATATATATATATATATATATATATATATATATATATATATATAAATTGGCTTGTTATGTTGAATCCAAATATATAAGTTTTATTAAGTTAGGTCTTACCCATAAAAAGCTACGAGCCTGAGAATATTTGTCTGATTTTCAACAAAAGGGGGAAAGACCCCCTAGAAGTCATAGAATTTTAATGAAAAACTCATCGGCAGATTCAGCGTATCAAAGAAACCTACTAAAGAGGTTTCAAACTCATATTTGCAAACATGTGGAATTTTGTTATTTTTGCCAGGAGAAAGATCACGGATGCGTGTTTATTTTAATTTGTTTATTTTTTCCCAGGGGTAATCGTATCGACCCATTATGCCTAGAACTTGGGGAGCTGGTCCATTCTAGTTCTAGTGCCTAAAAGTGACCAAAAAACTGGAGGGCAACTAGGCCCCGTCCCATGCTTTTTTCCTAAAATCGTCCGATCAAAATTTTAAGATAGTCTTTTTGTTCAGCATAGTTTAAAGGTCCAATAACTATGTCTCTGGACATAAAATGACCCCCTAAAGCCCCTGGGGAAAGGTATTTGATTTAAAAAATTTTCCCATTGTTTTATTTTTTATTGGGAAGTATGCATATTTTTTTTTGGGGTGGGAGGGGAGGAAGAATTTTCTGCTGGGAGAAATTTCCATGGAGACGGAAGTTTCCAGGGGGCGAACTTTTCAGGAGAAATTTTACACGGAGTGAATTTATTAGAATTCCTTTTCAAAATTTCTTTGTATATCTTGCTTTTTCTTTACCGATTCAATTTTACGCGTGGAGATGTTAAGGTTAATTATCCGGGGTAAATTTTTGCCAGAATTGAATTATCCAGAGGATATTTCTATGGGGAGGGAGATTTTTCCATGGAGGTGGAGCAAGGTATCCAGGCGTTATTTAAAAAACGATTAGAAATTAATAAAAAAAAAATGAATTTTTTCAACTGAAAGTAAGGAGCAACATTAAAACTTAAAACGAACAGAAATTATTACTTATACGAGAGGGTTTACCCCCTCCTCAACACCTCGGTCTTTACAATAAAGTTTAAATTTTATCCAAACGACTCCTGAAACACAAGGGTCGTTTAATTAGAACAATAAGTGACCTTTTTTTTAAGTGCCGAAAAAACTGTAGAGTGAAGAGCGAAGTATTGAGGAGGGGGCAGCCCCCTCATATACGTAATAGTTTCTATTCGTTTTAAGTTTTAACGTTGCTCCGTATTTTCAGTTTAAAAAACTTGTTTTTTTTTCTTTATTTCATGAAGCTTAGAGACTAACATTTTTCTAAAGGCGATGGAAAAAGTAAGTCAATTAAAGTAAATAAAAATGAAAAAAGTAGGTAATGACAAAAATACTCAAAACAATAGCCTACTTACAAAAACTAAGATATAAACTTCCAGCATTCAGTTCTGTTGAGCAATGCAGAAGCGTTGGACGGATATTTTTTAACAATATCGACAGTTTGGATCATGGTTATCAAACACCAAAATA
Organism: Artemia sinica; assembly: GCA_027921565.1. Classification (NCBI taxonomy): domain Eukaryota; kingdom Metazoa; phylum Arthropoda; class Branchiopoda; order Anostraca; family Artemiidae; genus Artemia; species Artemia sinica. Next base: position 3,521,061 of record CM051271.1, on the reverse strand, counting down.
TTTAATGCCTTTAGACTCAATGTTTATAAAAAGTAACGCATTACCAAATTAGTTTTGTTCGAAGTAAAAAATTAAGACTAAGATTAAGAATATCAGACAGAAATTTCTAAGTCAATATTTTTAACTTAATTTTGAATATCAAAACCAATATATTTGACACCTTTATGACACCTTTACTGTAAAAAATTAAATCTTTTTCAAAGTGACAACTAGATAAATAATATTACTCCTGCAAAAAAATTATAATAAACGCACAAAACGTGCCCGTCCAGGGAAAAAATAAAAAAAATCCCATCATTCACTTCAGGGGAAACATTTATGATTATAGTGGCTTCATATATCAGCTGGGTACTCTTGCAACGCAAGCAAAAGTTGACAGCATATTTTTACCGAAATTGCCCATTATTAAGTTGTTTTCCTTTGCGTTTTCTATAAAATTATACGAACTTTCTTGTGTACTAATAACTACACTAATTACTAATAAACAAATATATAGTTAGGATCACCATAAAAAGCTGAATCTTTGATTGAATGTTATCAATACTTAGACCCTTATACTTTCGTTATTGACAAAGATCGTTATTTACTTACCATTCATTACTATGAAGAATTGGAATTTTTTGATGCTCCAACCAAATCATACAGAAAAAATGTTTGTGGAATCCTCGAAAGGGGTCACTCAGTCACAAATTAGAACTTTTATTTTCCTTATTAATGGTCAAAATCTATTGGTAAGCAGCCAACAATGGGGCAACACACATTTTTTCCCTGGTTTTTCTCTATTCTGCTCTCTTTCCTTTGGATTCCCTATAATTACTTTATAGTCCCAAATTTCATGGGGGTCATACCCCTCCCCTTTCCGGCGCCCATGAGTCTAAGGGTGCACATACAAAAGAGAAAATTAACTCAAAAACAGTAGGTTTAGTTCAAAAGAGAGCATTAGCAAGACAGCAAGTTTAGTTCAAAAGAAAGCATAAGCAAGACAGTCCCAAAGAAAGATGTAGGTGACAATGAAAATTGTATTTTCCTCCTGTAAATGGTGGTTTCGCCTGCTTTTATACTTTTAAGCTGCTTACTTTTGGTTGTTTCTCTCATTTGCTGTTCTTTTTATCCCTTTGATATTTCCTGTACAACAATTATGATAGACCCTTCTGCATCTTCTTATGTATTTGAAATTTAAGTCAATCTTTAAGAATAATTAAATTCTGCTGTCATCTGAAGTTTGGAAATAATATAAGGCAAACTGTAATTCAATAAAATGACTGCAATCCTTCTCGAATTTACTTAGTTTCTTTCAGTAGTAATCAATTCACTTTAAATTCAATATCGATTGCAACTTCTCAAGTATTTTCAATTGATCAATTCCATAATAGTTTATGATTCTTCTTGAAAAGACAGCCAAATCATAACAGTACAGTTTCACAACGATTTAAGATTCCGTATGAAAATGACAGAGACATTACAGCTCAATTTTACAACAGTTTATGATTTCTTTTGAAAATGACATCCAGATGCCAACAGCTCAGTTTCAAGACTATTTATGATTCTGCAAAATGACAGCCAGATCACCACAGCTCAATTTCACAACAATCCTTTTCAAAATGACATCCAGATTAAATTAGCTTGATTAAAAAAAAATTATGATTCCTATTAAATTTGATGGTCAGATCACAACAGCCAAATTTCCCAATAATGTATAATTCCTCTTAAAAATGACAGTCAGATCACAAAAGCTCAGTTCCGCAGCGATTTATGATTCTTATTGAAAATCAAAACCAGATCCAACAATTCAATTTCAAAACAGTTTATGATTCCTCTTTAGAATGGTGGTCAAGTCACAACACCTCGTTTTCACAGCAATTTACGATTCATCTTGGAACAAACAGCCAGAAAAAGAACTTAGAGAGAGGTCAACATAGTTGACGGTTTTTCGATTATTTTCCATGGTATCTACACAGTTAAACGAACATCGGGTCAAAAGTTAAAAAAAAATACATTCCTTTCTTCCAAAAATACAGCACAAATTCTTTTCAGAAAACGATTCATTCGATAAATTTGTTAGTTAACCCAACAACTTATTCGACTGAAAAATCTTACCTAGTTCAAAACCAAATAGCTAATCCAGCATAATGGTCCTTTCACACTAGGGTAAATCAAGACTTTAACGCTAAGTTATTAAATACTGCGAAGTAAATTTTGTACCTAACGTAGGTTGTGCCAAATGGGTTAGAGCAATACATAAGACTTTATGGCAAGAAAGCTTATGTTGCATTATGTAAAAATCAATACAGCTGCAAAAAATTTAATTTCTGAATAAAAATTAATAAATTTTCAAATAAATTAATATTCTTCACCTAGAAAGCCTTTTAAACCTGACCAGAAATTGAATCTCCATTCAGATTCCTATCTCCATTCCTATGATTGGTGGCACCATGGGTAAAATTAATTAAAGAGCCCACTCTCGACTAAAACATAATAAAAAAAAGCAAATCAAAGTGAAAAGTTTTGACCAATGCGGGCAATTACACAGACAGGGTACTCCCTCCGCTACGATACTCAGAGCAGCTGACCCGGTTGCCCACTCCCCCCTCAAGGAACGGCTCTGTCTCCATATTTATAATTTTTAAAAGTTTGTTTATAATGATTGTTATAATTTTAGCTGACAATAATTATGTTAATATAGAATTTTACATTAGCATGATGTAAAAAGACTCACAAAAAGTGTGAAAGGTTATGCTTAATGCAACCTGACTTAACCAATTAGGATAAAAAATTAACTATGCATTCAAAATTACGCTTTGAGCAAGAACACATAGCTTTTAAAAACATCCTCCATCAACAACCAAGCTGGCTGTTTAAGATCACATACAAAAAGGAAAAATGACTGCTACATAAGCAATTATAAAAAATTATAGATAGCATGGATTTCATGACATTACATAGTTCTATGATTAAGAACATTTCACGCATTTTCTACGGTATTTAGAAAGATTACGTAGTAGACACCAAACACTAATTTCGGAAGGCATAGGGGTTTTGAGCCCAACTTATGTTAATATCTGCTTGTTTTGAGTTTGGCTCGGTTATTTATTGTAATTTCTGCTCGTTTTGGGTTTCATTTATTTATCGATGGTGATTTGTGGTAGTTTTACGCTTAGTAGATTATTTGATTTTATTTTTGCTCATTTTTTGCTTAAATGAGTTCTTTACTTTTCTTTGAAAAACTTATTTTGTGGAAAAGTTTTTTAATTAATTTCTGTTCGTTTTAAATTGACATAGTCTTTTCAGAGAAAAAGAAAATAATACTTTAAATCTTTTCGTTTTTTATGAATTTATAGTTTGGCCTGCTATTTGTATGCTGGAGAAAAATTTTCAGCAATTTTTAACAACATAAACCCTCTTAAAATTCTGGACACAAATAGTAGTGTCTAATTTAGTTTCATACCTCCTCTAGTTGACCTGAAATGGAAAATATGATACCATTCACAAAAAAAACTGTTTACTTTCTTTGATAGCTTGGATACACTTACGCTATCTTGATTTGGTTAAATTTTAAGAGCAGAAGCAGCCCCAACAGTTTGAACATAATACCCTCAGTCGTTCTTGGGCTATTTGCCCTCCAATCACTTTCGACTATTAAGAATAGAACTAGCCCTTTGAATTTCCAATCAAATGAGCCTGTTTTTAAGTTTCTACGACAACGCCTTCTATAGAAACCTTATATGCCCCCAGGCCATAACTTAAAACCCTTGCCCCGAGGGTTGTGGGGGAGTGTCCTCCTCAAAAACATATTTTCTGTCTGGAAAACACCTACGCTGAACAAAATGTCTATCTCAAAATTTTGATTGGATGTGTTTGGGGGAATGATGGGCGTGGGGGGGGAGGGTAGTTGCCCTCCAATCAATTTCGACTATTAAAACGGGCACTAGCCATTTGAATTTACAATCGAATGAGCCTTTTTTGAAGTTTCTACGACAACGCCTTCTATAAAAACCTTATATGCCCCCAGGGCATAACTTAAACCCTTGCCCCAAGGGTTGTGGGGGAGTGTCCTCCTCAAAAAGATATTTTCTATCTGGAACTCAACTACGCTAAAAAAAATGGCTATCTCAAAATTTTGATTGGATGTGTTTAGGGGAATGATGGGCGTGGGGGGGGGGGGCTAGTTGCCTTCCAATCACTTTCGACTATTAAAAAGGGCACTAGCCACTCCAATTTTGAATTGAATGAGCCCTTTTTGAACTTTCTACGACAACTCCTTCGATACGAAGTGCCCGGGTATGGAGAAAAAAAAACAAAAAAAAAACAACACATTGTACCCACACCGTTCTTTACTTAGGCAGCGCTAGCGCGCTGCCTATGAAAATGTTTTTAAGTAGGCTACGTTATATTAAAAAATATTGTTTCTGAAGCAAATAAACATAAATAAAACGTTCTCATTACTAGCAAATAAACATTTTTTGAACAAATTTGAAGATACTTGGGCCCGAACCCCTCTCCTCGATATTCCCTCTCTAAAAAGCTGAAAATAGGTGTCTATGTTAAAAAAGTGAATAAAGAGTGTTTAAGTCAAATGAAATAATTATGGTATTTACTTTTTTATTTAATGTTTGATCCTTCAGGTGGAGCCAACAGGTCTAATTTATGCAATATAGAATTAACTATCACTTTAGGACCTATCCCCTTGAAACCTCATGACCGAGCTCCATAGTTCATGGAAGAAATTCAATAAATGAAAGTTTTTTTTCAAATGAAATCAAGGAGCCTTTTAACATCTTCAAACTGACAAAATCATTCCATTTGGGAAGGGGGGGGGGGTGGTCCTATCCTGAAGCTACAACTTTCTTACTCTTAAGTTGGACTTTTCGTCCCAAATCTTTAAGAGTGCGTGTGCAAACGCAAGGGCCATTGAATTTAAATAAATAATAAAAAAAAAACACTTTTAAATCACTATAAAACCTTAGCGTTAAAATTGGGGGCTCAGATTAGGGCAACCGCCCTAAATTATGAAGTATTTTGCTGTTCTTTTTAAGTTGTAAATTAACTCCGTGCTTTAATTTGAATTTTTATTTAATTAATTTTCATTTTATTAATATTGTCCAGGGCTGTCCAGAATGGGGACTACTGTCCCCATTACCCCCTTACACTGCCTGCTGATAAATTTTTGTATATTTCAGTATCTTAAACGATGGAATCCATTAAAAAAAAATAAATAAAGAAGATCAATTAGGAAAAAAAGGGAGATCAACAGAAAAAAATAGAAAAAAAAGAAGATCAATTGTAAAACTTAAATCAATTTTCAAACAAAAGAGCTGAAATGAAAGGAATGAAACGAAAAAAGGTTACTTGCATGAATTATTTAATATTACCTAATATTCTTCTATTATGTTTTTCTGACGCTCAATTCTAATAAACTATACCAAAGTAAGATACAACTATAATACTTCAGAAACAAATTTTGGCTATATTTTTGCACATTAGAGGTGAGGGTGAAGTATAAGTAGTGTGAGTGTAATAGATACGAAACTTACATGGAAATTTACACCTGAGGCAATAGGCACCACAGAACCTACAGGAAAACCTACAAGAATATGGTCAAAAGTGTAATAGATACGAAACTTACATGGAAACTTACACCTGAGGCAATAGGCACCATGAAATATACATACAATTACACATGAATTGCGCAAGGAAAAGCCATGCCTGAGACACTACACTCACGCGTGAATATTTTAAAGGTTGGCACCCTAAAGTCGAGGTCTTTTAAACTTGGCAATGTATAATGAAGTCAAGCATGTTTTGAGAGTTCGGTCGTAATAATATAATTTAAAGCAAACAGGTTTTTTTCTCTTTTTGTTGTCAATTGCACAATGAATGTACGTCATGAATTCACGTGTACATTCTTAAAAAAACAAAACTGGTATGATATATAGTAGTCGAACATGTTTTGGGAGCACGCACGAAATTATGTAACTCAACATCCGTTTTTATTCATCCTTGAAAAACTGTATAAAATGGTTATGTATTGGAATTTAATTTTCATTATGTTTTAACACATCAAGCATAGGACACTGCATATTATTAACTTTGAAAACAATGGATATTTCTATTTTCAATGCGAGTACACTTTCATTCTTTATTTCAAAAAAAAAATTGTTTTACTAGTAAATTCAAATTTCGGGGGACTTAGCCCCCCTCCCCTCCAACAATACAAAACCTTAAAAATATAATGAGTATATTCGATAGAAAACGCTAAGTATGCTTTTTTTTATTATGTAAATAAAATCTCTCCTCCACAGCTATGTTTACAAGTTTTAATTGTTTTGAAAAACAGTTCTTTATCATTCAGAAATATCCGTTTTCCAATCGTGCGTTTAAAATGTGCTGTCTTTTTCCGGTTTGAATGAAAAGCTTCGATGTTACAAAGAGAGTGACAGTTTTGGGACTCAAATTCCACACGCTCTTGCTATCACAGAGATTAAAACCATATGTGTTTATAATTACAGAAAAGGGTCCTTTTTTGGAACCAAACTTCAACGTATCTGAAAACAAAAAGCTTGGTGATTAATACGGGCTTTGTCTAATTCTAGCCAAAACTCAGAATTGATAGGGGGGGCAAGATGGAACGATGCCACATTCTGTGTGTTTTTATCTAAGCCTTTTTAATTATTTCTAAAGTGCTAATTGATAGAGAGTGCTAGAAATATCAGAATTGACATTATAGGTCAAATTATATTATGGGGAGATGTTTTTGAAATCCCCATTCCCTCCAAACTCAAATTTTCCAAAATTTTACTTTAAAAGCTTTTCTTTTTAAATATTTCTAAAGTGCTAATAGTTATAGCACTACAAACATCAGAATTGACTTTATAGGTCAAATTATATTATGGGGAGATGTTTTTGAAATCCCCCTTCCCTCCAAACTCAAAATTTTCCAAATTTTACTTTAAAAGCTTTTCTTTTTAAATATTTCTAAAGTGCTAATAGTTATAGCACTACAAACATCAGAATCGACTTTATAGGTCAAATTATATTATGGGGAGATGTTTTTGAAATCCCCCTTCCCTCCAAACTCAAAATTTTCCAAAATTTTACTTTAAAAGCTTTTCTTTTTAAATATTTCTAAAGTGCTAATAGTTATAGCACTACAAACATAAGAATTGACTTTATAGGTCAAATTATATTATGGGGAGATGTTTTTGAAATCCCCCTTCCCTCCAAACTCAAAATTTTCCAAAATTTTATTTTAAAAGCTTTTCTTTTTAAATATTTCTAAAGTGCTAAGACATAGAGTGCTACAAACACCAGAATAAACTTTAGAGGGTAATTTATCTGTAAAAGAGGGCTTATTATTATTTCCTTACTAAATTTTGCTTCTTTTTTAAGGATGTTGAGGTGGATTCATGCAATTACCCTCCCTCCGAAAAGAGACCAAGATGGGGTGATATCACATCGATGCAAGACCATCAGTCATCAGATATGCTAGCTCCAATACAAGTTCGCTGGACCAGCCAGGAGCCTCTCAAGCCAGTGTCAGCTCTGCACAAACCTCTATGCAACCTGGCAGAAAATTCAAGAGAGAATGGATAGATTCTCATAATGCATCAGTCTCATCTAGTCAAGATCGGAGGGTCACCCCCCATTAAGCATTGCCGGGCCCTTCACGACCAATGCAATGCGAGAATGATGAGGCCCCTACAGCTCTCGACATGCAAGCTGCAAATTTGAATGTGAGTTTTCAAATATTATTTCTCGCTAATGATTCTTTTTCCCAAGTCAATTTGAAGGAGTGTGTGTGTGTGTGAGCGGTACATGTGCCGCTTATTTTTCTGTATACCCGATAATTCAATAACGTCGTAATGATTGTTGTATGTGTGTGTGTGTGTGTGTGTGAGCGGTGCATGCGCCGCATCTACTCGATAGTATAATGAACATTGCAAATTCAATAACGGCATAATGTTTGTTGTATGTGTGTGTGTGTGTGTGTGTGTGTGTGTGCGGTGCATGCGCCGCATCTACTCGATAATTCGTTGAGATGGTATAATAAATATTCCAAATTCAATAACGGCGTAATGATTGTTGTATGTGTCTGTGTGTGTGCGGTGCATGCGCCGCGTCTACTCGATAATTCATTGAGATAGTTTAATGAACACTGCAAATTCAATAACGGCGTAATGATTGTTGTATGTGTGTGTGTGTGTGTGTGTGTGTGTGTGTGTGTGTGTGTGTGTGTGTGTGTGTGTGTGTGTGTGTGTGTGTGTGTGTGTGTGTGCATGTGGGTGTGTGTGTGTGTGTGTGCGGTGCATGCGCCGCATCTACTCGACAATTTGTTGAGATAGTATAATGAATATTGCAAATTCAATAACGGCGTAATGATTGTTGTATGTGTGTGTGTGTGTGTGTGTGTGTGTGTGTGTGTGTGTGTGTGCGTGTGGGTGTGTGTGTGTGTGTGAGCGGTGCACGCGCCGCATCTACTCGATAATTCATTGAGATATTGTAAATTCAATAACCATGTAATGATTTTCACTATTTTATTGTGTGTGCGTTTGTGTCTATGTTACTAACAAAATTTGTAATTAATTATGCATTTGTTCTGTAAATAATGCTTTAAGCAAAAAATATTTAGTTTAAATAATTCTAGGAGGAATTGAGTATTATGGATGATATGGAAAAAAAAATGAACATGATTTTTCAACTTTATGAAATAATGCTTATTTCACATAGAAAATAAAACCTTTTTTCTACAGATTAATGATATAGCACCACCACCATTGAGTGATGAGACATCAGCATTTACTGGACCAATTTTATCACCACCATCGGAGTTCAGTGATGAACCTACATTAGATATAGAGAATATGGAATGGCATAGAGGTTTCCTTAATGATGTTTTTGGGGAAATGGCTAGCCTAGACGACTTAACCTGTGATATTGACATGCTTGAGGATCCGGTGTGGGCAGATAGTTTTATGCGTGACCATTTAGGAGATGTTACTAGTGCATCTGAACCGGGTCCTCATAACGAAATTCCAACACAGGACAATAAATAAAAGTTCAAATAGGGATAAAATCCTTTTAATAGACAGTGTTTTTTATAACAGTGATAGAAATTCACAAAAATACCAGATATTTCGGTCACATATACAGTGACCGTCATCAGTAGTAAAACTAAAATAAAACAATTTAAAACAAAAGTTTATATACTAAATCAAATAACACTACATATTGTTTGAATCTCTAATTCTTTTCAAAGCAAAGGCGGAAGCTATTCTCTTTGACCTTCTTGGATTCGGTTCATTAGCGTTCAATGATATAACATTTGGACAAAGGTCAACTACATTGGGTGAATTGAACTTTACTCTGTCAGATTTTAATAAATTATCATAGATAGAGTCCAGCCCATATTCACCTGTATCCCGATTCAAAGCAATATTCTTGAATAAGATTTTCTTTATTTCAAGAGTTTCACGAAAATTTTGCTTTAAACCCCGATCCCTAGAAATCAAAGAGACATTCTCGAACAAAATGAAATGGTCTGGAAAATTAAAAATATGTTCTGAAAGGGCTGAAGTGAAATCTTCAGACTTAGAATCTTGCTTTAAAGCCGAAGAAATAGAATCTTTGTGTTGTAATAATCTCATTTCCAAACTCTGGTTAGTACGTCCCACATATGAGCTTCCACAAGTACATGGGATCTGATAAACCCCACTTTGTTGCCCCAATGAAGTTAGATCCTTCCCAGAATTTAGAAAACTACCCAAAGTATTATTACTCTTTAAAGCTACCCTTAGACCATTGCTTTGTAAAATTCTTTTAAGTTTTTCACTTAGCCCGGGTACATATGGTAAGGAACAAAAAACATCCTTCTCCCGAGTTGTCTCCAAGACTTCCTTAGAAATCTCTAGAAACCTTTTTCTTCTTTTTGAAAAAGTCTGGTTAATTAACCATTCTGGATACATGTTACTTATTAGTATTTTCCTTAGAAAAGACAACTCCTCCTCAACAAATTTTGGGGAGCAAATACTAAAGATCCGATCAGTTAAAGAAATGATCAAACCAATTTTTACTTGGCGAGCGTGACCGGAACTATAAGACAAAAATCTATTGTTATTTGTCGGTTTTCTGTAAATTTTAAAATCCAGACTATTTTGATTTTTCAAAAGAAGAACATCAAGGAAAGGAAGTTTCCCATTCTCTTCCAATTCAACGGTAAACTTTAAATCCCCTCCCAAACAATTAAGATGTTCCAAAAATCCTTTTAATTCCTCCTCCCCATAATCCCATACTAAAATAATGTCATCCATATACCGGCCCCAGAAAATATGCTTTAAAAAATATGAATCTAACGCAATTGTTTCAATATTCTCCACAAAAATATTAGCTAATAAAGGGGATAAAGGGGCCCCCATAGGTAAACCATTTATTTGTTCGAAATACTCCCCTCTAAATTGAAAAAAATAAGAGAACTTATTGCACAACCTTACTAAATACATAATTACAGAAACTTCCAAATCTGTTTTGCCACTAATCAAATCCAAATTTCTTAAGAGCTTTCCTTCTAGAAGAGTTTCGGCTGCTTCTACATCAATATTTGTGTACATTGATACAATGTCGAAGCTTGAAAGCAAAGAATTCGAAGAAATTTCTACTTTTTTCAGTTTTTCAACCAAATTCGAAGAATTCTTAATATACGAAATTTGTGTAGACAAAAGTGGTTTACAGATTGACACTTACCATTTGCTCAAAACACTTGTTGGTGACCTTGTACTTGACACAATTGGTCGTAATGGTAGGTTAGGCTTATGTATTTTGGGAAGTCCATATAATTTAGGGCACAGGGAACTGCGTGGCAGGCATTTGTAATAGAGTTGAGGTGTAATTTTTCCTTCATCCTTTGTAAAAAGAGTCTTTTACAAACTTATTTGTAAAAGAGTCTGTTGGATTATACGATAGCTTCTTGTATGTTTTTTCATCCTTTAGTAAACTTCTTAATTTTGATTCGTAGTCCTCAGTATTCATCACAACTAAAGTGTTACTCTTATCTGCTTTTGGAATGGTAATTGAACCATCCTTTTTCAAGTTCTTAAGAATTCTTATGTCTTTGATAGTCGTACTAGGAAATTTCGGTTTCAATACAAAATTAGACAGGGTTTTTACGGTAGAAGCTCTTACTAAGCTAACATCTTTTATTAGATTTGCGTTTTTATGCAAAGATGTTTCTATTGAAGAGATAATGTCTTCCACGGGGACTTTATCCGGTTTAAAACAAAATTTCGGACCCTTTTCAAGCACTGATTGTTCTTGTATCGTTAAAGTTCTTGATGAAAAATTAACCACACCTGGTCCTAGAATTGACGAAGGTATTACCGCATTATTTGTTGATAATTTCGAAAACTTTTTTTGCAATCTTTCTCTGGAAAGGCGAAAGTCATGATTGAAGTGATTTTTTCCTGTTTGTTGAATAAAACAAAAGTCACTTACACTAACCTTTTTTGATATAAGATTTTGCAGGGAAAGTTTATCTCTCACTATTAAAGCTCTTTTTCGACTTTTATCCTTAATAATGTGATTTAAAGCCTTGAAATGTAAGCTTCGTTCAAACTTTTCTTCCTTGAAAGTGCCCAAATGTAAATTGAATTTTAGTGAAGGTGGCACAATTCTCATCTTCTTACATCGGTGCTTGAAAAGGGTCCGAAATTTTGTTTTAAACCGGATAAAGTCCCCGTGGAAGACATTATCTCTTCAATAGAAACATCTTTGCATAAAAACGCAAATCTAATAAAAGATGTTAGCTTAGTAAGAGCTTCTACCGTAAAAACCCTGTCTAATTTAGTATTGAAACCGAAATTTCCTAGTACGACCATCAAAGACATAAGAATTCTTAAAAACTTGAAAAAAGGATGGTTCAATTACCATTACAAAAGCAGATAAGAGTAACACTTTAGTTGTGATGAATACTGAGGACTACGAATGAAAATTAAGAAGTTTACTAAAGGATGAAAAAACATACAAGAAGCTATCGTATAATCCAACAGACTCTTTTACAAATAAGTTTAAGAAAGAATTGAAGTGCTTAAAGGATGAAGGAAAAATTACACCCCAACTCTATTACAAATGCCTGCCACGCAGTTCCCTGTGCCCTAAATTATATGGACTTCCCAAAATTCATAAGCCTAACCTACCATTACGACCAATTGTGTCAAGTACAAGGTCACCAACAAGTGTTTTGAGCAAATGGTTAGTGTCAATCTGTAAACCACTTTTGTCTACACAAATTTCGTATATTAAGAATTCTTCGAATTTGGTTGAAAAACTGAAAAAAGTAGAATTTCTTCGAATTCTTTGCTTTCAAGCCTCGACATTGTATCAATGTACACAAATATTGATGTAGAAGCAGCCGAAACTCTTCTAGAAGGAAAGCTCTTAAGAAATTTGGATTTGATTAGTGGCAAAACAGATTTGGAAGTTTCTGTAATTATGTATTTAGTAAGGTTGTGCAATAAGTTCTCTTATTTTTTTTCAATTTAGAGGGGAGTATTTCGAACAAATAAATGGTTTTCCTATGGGGGCTCCTTTATCCCCTTTATTAGCTAATATTTTTGTGGAGAATATTGAAACAATTGCGTTAGATTCATACTTTTTAAAACATATTTTCTGGGGCCGGTATATGGATGACATTATTTCAGTATGGAATTATGGGGAGGAGGAATTAAAAGGATTTTTCGAACATCTTAATTGTTTGGGAGGGGATTTAAAGTTTACCGTTGAATTGGAAGAGAATAGGAAACTTCCTTTCCTTGATGTTCTTCTTTTGAAAAATCAAAATAGTCTGGATTTTAAAATTTACAGAAAACCGACAAATAGCAATAGATTTTTGTCTTATAGTTCCGGTCACGCTCGCCAAGTAAAAATTGGTTTGATCATTTCTTTAACTGATCGGATCTTTAGTATTTGCTCTCCAAAATTTGTTGAGGAGGAGTTGTCTTTTCTAAGGAAAATACTAATAAGTAACATGTATCCAGAATGGTTAATTAACCAGACTTTTTCAAAAAGAAGAAAAAGGTTTCTAGAGATTTCTAAGGAAGTCTTGGAGACAACTCGGGAGAAGGATGTTTTTTGTTCCTTACCATATGCACCCGGGCTAAGTGAAAAACTTAAAAGAATTTTACAAAGCAATGATCTAAGGGTAGCTTTAAAGAGTAATAATACTTTGGGTAGTTTTCTAAATTCTGGGAAGGATCTAACTTCATTGGGGCAACAAAGTGGGGTTTATCAGATCCCATGTACTTGTGGAAGCTCATATGTGGGACGTACTAACCAGAGTTTGGAAATGAGATTATTACAACACAAAGATTCTATTTCTTCGGCTTTAAAGCAAGATTCTAAGTCTGAAGATTTCACTTCAGCCCTTTCAGAACATATTTTTAATTTTCCAGACCATTTTATTTTGTTCGAGAATGTCTCTTTGATTTCTAGGGATCGGGGTTTAAAGCAAAATTTTCGTGAAACTCTTGAAATAAAGAAAATCTTATTCAAGAATATTGCTTTGAATCGGGATACAGGTGAATATGGGCTGGACTCTATCTATGATAATTTATTAAAATCTGACAGAGTAAAGTTCAATTCACCCAATGTAGTTGACCTTTGTCCAAATGTTATATCATTGAACGCTAATGAACCGAATCCAAGAAGGTCAAAGAGAATAGCTTCCGCCTTTGCTTTGAAAAGAATTAGAGATTCAAACAATATGTAGTGTTATTTGATTTAGTATATAAACTTTTGTTTTAAATTGTTTTATTTTAGTTTTACTACTGATGACGGTCACTGTATATGTGACCGAAATATCTGGTATTTTTGTGAATTTCTATCACTGTTATAAAAAACACTGTCTATTAAAAGGATTTTATCCCTATTTGAACTTTTATTTATTCTCATGGAAAGGCAGTGTGGTCTCCGAAATTATCTACGTCATATTTATGGGGATGATTTGACCAAAATTGTGGATAAATATATAAACACTCAGAAAAAACCTGCAAATGTTATCAACCAACAGGATTTTCTTCTACGATGTAAGAAGATGAGAATTGTGCCACCTTCACTAAAATTCAATTTACATTTGGGCACTTTCAAGGAAGAAAAGTTTGAACGAAGCTTACATTTCAAGGCTTTAAATCACATTATTAAGGATAAAAGTCGAAAAAGAGCTTTAATAGTGAGAGATAAACTTTCCCTGGAAAATCTTATATCAAATAAGGTTAGTGTAAGTGACTTTTGTTTTATTCAACAAACAGGAAAAAATCACTTCAATCATGACTTTCGCCTTTCCAGAGAAAGATTGCAAAAAAAGTTTTCGAAATTATCAACAAATAATGCGGTAATACCTTCGTCAATTCTAGGACCAGGTGTGGTTAATTTTTCAACAAGAACTTTAACGATACAAGAACAATCAGTGCTTGAAAAGGGTCCGAAATTTTGTTTTAAACCGGATAAAGTCCCCGTGGAAGACATTATCTCTTCAATAGAAACATCTTTGCATAAAAACGCAAATCTAATAAAAGATGTTAGCTTAGTAAGAGCTTCTACCGTAAAAACCCTGTCTAATTTTGTATTGAAACCGAAATTTCCTAGTACGACCATCAAAGACATAAGAATTCTTAAAAACTTGAAAAAGGATGGTTCAATTACCATTACAAAAGCAGATAAGAGTAACACTTTAGTTGTGATGAATACTGAGGACTACGAATCAAAATTAAGAAGTTTACTAAAGGATGAAAAACATACAAGAAGCTATCGTATAATCCAACAGACTCTTTTACAAATAAGTTTAAGAAAGAATTGAAGTGCTTAAAGGATGAAGGAAAAATTACACCTCAACTCTATTACAAATGCCTGCCACGCAGTTCCCTGTGCCCTAAATTATATGGACTTCCCAAAATTCATAAGCCTAACCTACCATTACGACCAATTGTGTCAAGTACAAGGTCACCAACAAGTGTTTTGAGCAAATGGTTAGTGTCAATCTGTAAACCACTTTTGTCTACACAAATTTCGTATATTAAGAATTCTTCGAATTTGATTGAAAAACTGAAAAAAGTAGAAATTTCTTCGAATTCTTTGCTTTCAAGCTTCGACATTGTATCAATGTACACAAAAATTGATGTAGAAGCAGCCGAAACTCTTCTAGAAGGAAAGCCCTTAAGAAATTTGGATTTGATTAGTGGCAAAACAGATTTGGAAGTTTCTGTAATTATGTATTTAGTAAGGTTGTGCAATAAGTTCTCTTATTTTTTTCAATTTAGAGGGGAGTATTTCGAACAAATAAATGGTTTACCTATGGGGGCCCCTTTATCCCCTTTATTAGCTAATATTTTTGTGGAGAATATTGAAACAATTGCGTTAGATTCATATTTTTTAAAACATATTTTCTGGGGCCGGTATATGGATGACATTATTTCAGTACGGGATTATGGGGAGGAGGAATTAAAAGGATTTTTGGAACATCTTAATTGTTTGGGAGGGGATTTAAATTTACCGTTGAATTGGAAGAGAATGGGAAACTTCCTTTCCTTGATGTTCTTCTTTTGAAAAATCAAAATAGTCTGGATTTTAAAATTTACAGAAAACCGACAAATAACAATAGATTTTTGTCTTATAGTTCCAGTCACGCTCGCCAAGTAAAAATTGGTTTGATCATTTCTTTAACTGATCGGATCTTTAGTATTTGCTCTCCAAAATTTGCTGAGGAGGAGTTGTCTTTTCTAAGGAAAATACTAATAAGTAACATGTATCCAGAATGGTTAATTAACCAGACTTTTTCAAAAAGAAGAAAAAGGTTTCTAGAGATTTCTAAGGAAGTCTTGGAGACAACTCGGGAGAAGGGTGTTTTTTGTTCCTTACCATATGTACCCGGGCTAAGTGAAAAACTTAAAAGAATTTTACAAAGCAATGGTCTAAGGGTAGCTTTAAAGAGTAATAATACTTTGGGTAGTTTTCTAAATTCTGGGAAGGATCTAAATTCATTGGGGCAACAAAGTGGGGTTTATCAGATCCCATGTACTTGTGGAAGCTCATATGTGGGACGTACTAACCAGAGTTTGGAAATGAGATTATTACAACACAAAGATTCTATTTCTTCGGCTTTAAAGCAAGATTCTAAGTCTGAAGATTTCACTTCAGCCCTTTCAGAACAAATTTTCAATTTTCAAGACCATTTTGTTTTGTTCGCAAATGTATCTTTGATTTCTAGGGATCGGGGTTTAAAGCAAAATTTTCGTGAAACTTTTGAAATAAAGAAAATCTTATTCAAGAATATTGCTTTGAATCGGGATACAGGTGAATATGGGCTGGACTCTATCTATGATAATTTATTAAAATCTGACAGAGTAAAGTTCAATTCACCCAATGTAGTTGACCTTTGTCCAAATGTTATATCATTGAACGCTAATGAACCGAATCCAAGAAGGTCAAAGAGAATAGCTTCCGCCTTTGCTTTGAAAAGAATTAGAGATTCAAACAATATGTAGTGTTATTTGATTTAGTATATAAACTTTTGTTTTAAATTGTTTTATTTTAGTTTTACTACTGATGACGGTCACTGTATATGTGACCGAAATATCTGGTATTTTTGTGAATTTCTATCACTGTTATAAAAAACACTGTCTATTAAAAGGATTTTATCCCTATTTGAACTTTTATTTATCGTCATGGAAAGGCAGAGTGGTCTCCGAAATTATCTAACACAGGACAATACAGGCTGGCTCGATCAACTGTCCCCAAACACCTTGGAATATGTGCTATCAGGCTTAGGGGACCTCATGCCATCTCCAACCAATGTTATTGAACAGACTGGGAGTGGTGGTGTTATTGACAATTCTCTGTCACTTCCCACCATTCCGCTTAATGATATAGCTAGTACTAGTGGTAGTAATACAACAACAACACCAGTATCCCCTCTTCCAGATTTTTTTCTATCCAACTCTGCCTTGCACCACACAAAGGTCTACAGCACCAATTTCGGTGATCCCTTCAACTCTCTAGTGTCGGGGGATATAATAACAGATCCCTCGGCCATTACACATTCATATACTAATAAGATTCGAGCCATTCTTGAACAACAGATGGGGGTGTGGGGGTGGGGGTCAGTTTAAAAGCATCAATAGCACTAAAAATATTTTTTTTAAATGAGAATGCGGGTGAGATGTATTCGAAACACTTGCACACAGAGATGTTGGCAATTCACCCGCATTTATCAAATTATGGGGAGGTTTTTCTAAATTGGGCTAATAGTATTCAAAGTAAGTGGGAAAATTATAACGAGGGGGAAGTGGATCTGTGGTTTTATTTATTGAAAGTTTAAATGTTAATATTTGTAGGTTTAAAAAGGATTTTATTGTAAGAGGTGGTGGGGGCGGGGGAGAGGGCTATAGTTTTAAAATATCATTCAGATTTAGAGGGGTGTCAGGGGGTACAACGAATCTGTTTCGATACGAGTCTACAGTGTTTCAAGTATGCATTTTTAATTGCAGCATACAGACCACTTCAAAAAGATGCATCTAGGAAAAAGTTGGATGAAATGGCAGTTAATAGTAGGGAGGGTTCAAAGTTCCCCAAAGTAGATTTTAATTGTTTAAATGGTCAATTTCCCGTGACACTAAAAGGAATAGATATTTTTGAGCGGGCTAATGCACATTTAAAGATTGGTGTCACGGTGTTACAGTATGAAACAGAATTTGAAGAGGGTCAGCGTTCCGATAAGAAGGGTGTATTATTTCCAGTTCGGGCTCCTTCAATTGAATCAGTAGAACATTGGGTGTGGCTTCTATACACCCCACCCACAGACTCCGATTCAATTGGTCATTTCAATCCAATTACGGATATTAGTAGGGTTCTAAGTGAGGGTAAAAAGGGGAAAGGTGTATGTTATTACTGTCCAACATGTCTCTCAAGATTTCGCTCTGATTTAAAGTTAAAGCATCACATGAAACACTGTAAACGTCATGGATACCAGGCTGTGGAGACGGTAAGTGGAGATAGAGCGATCTTACGTTTTAAAAATTTTCAAAACACGCTCCTGCAGAGCAATAAGATCGCTTTGGACTGCGAAGCGAAACTGACAGACGTGTGCGATCCGTCAAATTCAAATCGTGTTAAAATACACGAAGCCATAGGGGTCTCTTACGCTCACGCGCAACGAGATTCCAATATTACCATGTAAGTGCTGGATGTAGTTGAGATGCTGGGTGACGGTGAAGACTGCATGCGCTCGGCATTGGTCAGTCTAATCAAAACAGCGAACGGTGCAATTTCGCGCCTTCGTTATACAAACTATCCTATGCTCCTATCACCAGATGACATAGTGGCCATTAAAAATCGTAAAATGTGTTGGGTATGCAAGGGAGAATTTGATGATGGTGTTGGGAATGGTGGGAGGAGGAAGGTGATCGAGAATGATCATTTGTGGCAGGAAATTACATCGGGAGGGAGTAACTTTAGAGGGGTAGCCCATCAGTCAGGCAATTTAAACGTTAGACAACAATATTTCGTACCTGTTTTTATACACAATTCCAATTACGACTTAAAGTTTGTTCTTCCGGCGTTGGCCCGCATTGCCAAGGGTGGAGTTGTAGATGACGCATGGATAGATGGTTCTTTTTCATATAATATCATACCCAAATCATCGGAGAAGCTACTGCTGCTAGAATTCATGTGGAAAACAGTTGACAAGGGTAACACGTGCCTGAATAAAATCCGTTTTTTAGACTCTTTCAGCTTCTTCCCCAAATCTTTAAGTCAATTGATTCAGGTACAGAAAAGTGATAAATTTGATAGCTTCCCCCTCCTCAAACAGCGCTTCCCCGATGATGAAATGTATGATTTATTAACGTGTAGGGGTATATATCCATATGATTATTACAACTCTGGCTCGAGGCTAGATGAGGTGTCACTACCGCCCATTGAAGCTTTTTACAATTCTCTTACTGAGAGTGAGTGCACCACTAGCGACTACGAATTTGCTAAGAGGGTTTGGGCAAAGGGTGGATGTAAAAATGGGTGGGATTATTGTAAACTTTACTTGGCCAGTGACGTACTCACTCTTCTGGACATTGTGTGCAAAAATACGGATAAAATCTATGGGGAATTTGGGTTGGATTTAGGTTATTATTTTTCCACTCCTCATTTGGTGATGGACTTGATACTTAAAATCGGCAAAGAAGAAATAGGTCTGATCACCGATGTGGATCAGCATCTGTTTGTAGAGAGATCAATGAGGGGTGGGTATGTTTTTCACGGGGATCGTATCATGAAAACTGATCCGAGTGGACAGCACACCGATGAAAAGTCGGACGCAGTTTTTTTAGATATGAACTCTCTTTGCCCATCGGCAATGTCTCACTACTGTTTGCCGTGTGGCAATTATAAATGGCTTGACAATCCATGTGCTTCGAATTTCCCCGACATTGCCAGTGTTGAGGAGAATGGGGCACAGGGATGGTTTTTTGAAATTGACGGTGAAATACCCATGGAAATCCATGACTCGGTAAAAGACTTTGTTTTTCCGTGCATAAATAGACCGGTGGGTAGGGACTCTCTGAGCCCCTACAATTTATCTTTAGTAGAGGACGGGAGTATGCACTGGGTACTTTCAAAACAAAAACTAATTGCCGACCTCAACCCGAAACAGAATATCGTTGTTCATCACGTGCTATTGAAATGGATGGTGTCCAATGGTTTCAAGGTCACAAAGATTCATAGAGCCCTCCAATTTGATCAAAAGCCTTTCATGAAAACGTTTATTGACACCTTTGTCAGTAAGTGTTCACAAGCGAAAACGAAAGTTGAAAAAGAAGTCTATATACTCATTTTGAACTCAGCTTTTGGTAAAATGTGCGAGAGCGTACGAAACAGAAGTCGATGTGACATTGTAACCAACCCCAAAGATTGTGCTCGAATCATTGCGGATCCAAACTTCACATCGTTCAAAATCATAGACTCCGATATGGTGCTCCTACATCGTAAGAAAAGAAACATTATTTTAAATAAAAATATTGCAGGCGGAAGTGCAATAACTGAAATATCCAAGAAACTCATGTTGTCATTTTATTATAATGTATGCAAGGTACAGTGGCCGACTGAGGGACAAGTTCAAGTGTATTACGGGGACACTGATTCACTCCTGTTAAAAGTCAAAACTGAAAATCTATTGAATGATTTGGAAAATGGCGAGTACATTAGCTCACGAATAGACTACACTAATTGGGACGAATCCCTCTACCCCGAGCTAGTGAAACGTCAGGCCCCAAATCCACTGTTAATGCTAAAATCTGAAACGAGTAGCGATCTGGAAAACAGTGGTGTGTTTCCTGGTCCGAAGGTATACTGTGTGGAAACGCACAAGGATATCAAACAAGTTTGCAAGGGGGTACCTACACACTTTGTAAAAAATAATTTCGACATGAGTGTGTATAGAAACTGCGTAAAACGTAGTTTAGTGCCAAGGGTGAAAGTCATGGCGATTCGCTCTTTACAATTTAAAAACTACACATTTAGAGTTGAGAAAAACGCCATGTCTGCCATATCGGACAAAGTCTATGTACTTGAGGATGGTGTGAAGGTACTACCACACGGTCATTATTTAATTTCAGACCGAGTTGAATGTGTAGAGTACAGAAAACAACTCGGTCTAGAAAAATTAACTTAAATTCATTTAAATTCATTTAAAAAAGTATAAATTGGGTGGGAGGGTTTTTTGGGTAATTGGGTGTTTTTTTTTTAAATTCTATATCACAAACAATTTTCAATGTGTGTGTGTGTGTATGTGTGTGTGTGTAAGGCAGATCAATTTCCAGTATTTAATGCCAGCCCGGGCCCGCCACAGCGGGCCCCCGCTTCCTGGCCCCGCGGCGCTTCCCACGGCGCTTCCCACGGCGCTTCCCGGCCCACCGCAGCGGGCCCCCTGGCCGCCGCAGCGGCCGCCCCTGGGGGGAGGGAGGATCCCAAAATTTAAAATGCTGTAAATAAAAGTGTGATATTATTATTTCAAGTGCTTTATTCTAATAAATGTTGTATTTTTCTATAAATAAATAAAAAAAAGTGTATTTATTTAAGTGTTTTTTTCTCTGTGCCTATGTAAATGTTGTATTTTTTATTATAAATAAATTAAAAAAAAGTGTATTTATTTAAGTGTTTTTTTCTATGTGCCTGTGTAAATGTTTTATTTTTTATTATAAATAAATTAAAAAGTGTATTTTTTCATGTTTAATGTGCTTTCATGTTCAATGTTTTTTATAAGTATTGTTAGTTTTTTATGTATATAATAAAAGAAAATATGATTCTTTATTCGTCTTCTTCTTCTTCTTCTTATTATTCTTGAACGGAGTAGTAATAAGGAAATTATTTAGTCATTAGACAGCCATAGTCTACAGTTAGTTGTCTAGGTGAACTGTTGAAGGGAACATGTATCAATTTAAAACACCATTCAGATCGTTTCTGTGTGGGCCGTCAATGTCAGGTAAAACAACACTCTTAACTAAAATAATTAAAAATTGCGATAAAATGTTTGTGGAAAAGCCGAAAAAAATCTACTATTGTTACAGTATTTCGCAGGAGTCATACGATAAAATAAAAGCAATTGCCACGACGGGATTGGTGCAGATACAATTCATACAGGGACTTGATGTTTTCAGCATTATTGAACCAAACTCTTGGCTGATCATTGACGATCTGGCTGAATCTATTGAACAATGGTCCCAGGAAATGCTACAATTGTTCACTGTTCGCTCTCATCACGAACAGATTTCCGTTACTTTGGTTCTACACAATCTCTTTCATCAGAGCAAATGTGTGCGAACACTTGCATTGAACTGCACCTACTATATCATCTACAGAGTTGTTCGTGATTCTAGCTCGCTAATAACTCTCAATAAACAAATCTATCCAGGCGCACCCAAATTTCTGCTCTCAGCATACAATCAGGCAACTAATAAACCCTACGGCTACATCCTATTGGATCTTAATCAAAATACACCCGAGGATCTGCGTGTAGTCACAGATATTTTCGAGAATGAAATTACAGTATATCTCCCCGTGAACACTAAAAAGACCTATTAGTTGCTATCATGATACTGAAGAAACTACATGAAAAAAGACATCTGTTTTCAGTTCTAAGCACTTCAAAACCCCCGCTTAGAAAAGCCATACTCAAACATGGTATTGACCATGATTTCATTAATCTAATATCTGAACTTTGTTTAAATTTGACCGAGGGTAATGTTCAACTGCCAGAAGTAGTTAAGCAACAGGCAAAGCAACATCGTTCCATTGTACGTACATTGGCCTCTAAAAAGAAAGGAAAGAATTTTAAAAAGAAACGACTTCTTCAGGCGGGCGGTAGCTTTTTCACACTTTTACTGCCAATAATTACAGGACTTGTAAACAGTTTTCTCTAGAGAATGGCAAAACCCTATAAATTGACTCCAATAGAACTCGCTCTCTCACCCATGGAACACTTTGAGAACAATCTGAGTAAATTCCTTGACAATGAGAATATAGAGGATGATAAAAAACTGCTTTTACTTCAAGATGCACTTCGCCGAGTGGACAAACATAAGCCCTATCGTGTGAAGGCCACTGCTGCTGCTATTGATCACAAAAAGAATCATCTCCTCAGGATTCTGCTGGAACACAATTAAAGAAGGAGGAATTGGATTCAATTGTAATGAAAATTGGAAATCTAATGCCCCACTCATATCGTGAACAAAGTAAAAGACTCCTAACCTATCTCATGGAAAGTGGTCAAGATCATATTCAAGTTGAGAACAATGGGAAAGGGATTATAGTTCAGGGCAAGAGCTATAATCTACTTGATTTAATCTATGATATGGTTACAAATCGTAAAGGACTATTATCATTTGACGCTCATCTATACAACTTTCTAAATACATTAAACTTCCCCAAAAGTCTTATTAGCAATAGACAAATTCTAAAAAAATTAAATGAACATGCATCAACATCAACAACAACAACAACAACACCAATAAAATATGAAGAAGAAGAAGATTTTAAATCAATTTTGGAAAATACTAGCACACCACTGATAGCTAGACAAAAGCGAAAACGTATCAAGTCAACGTCACCACCACCACCACCACCACCAACCGCCAGTATACAAAAGGGTAGTGGACGTTACACAACGTGTTTACGTTCAAAATGGTTGAAGTTCTGAAAGGTGTTTATGAAAATATTGGTGAGGTGGGGAGTTTAAGTTCACCCACCACTCTTTCCAAGGTCACTGGTGTTCACACTAAAAGTGTACAAGACTATCTACAAAATGAATCAAGTTACACTCTGCATAGAAATCATAGACTTCGTGCTAATCAATATCGAAAAACTAAAGCCTTTTACCCACTGCATATAATGCAAGCAGATCTCCTGACTCTAGATGAGGTTCAACGACGTCACAATACACCGTACAAGTACATTCTACTTGCAATCAGTGTTTTTAGTCGCTATGCATCTGCCATTCCATTGCGATCAAAGAGAGGCGTTGAAGTTGCTCAGGCCATTGAAAGTGTTCTCGAACTGGATTCATATAAAAAAATTCAAACGGATCGTGGTAGTGAATTTGTTAATCCCCATGTTGCAAAAGTACTAGTAAAATATAGTACACTGCTCTATCATAGTCATAGTCCTATAAAGGCTGCATTGGCCGAACGATTGATAAGAACTATTCGACTTTTAATTTCAAGATATTGTACATTGAAAAATACACCGGCTTTTATTCATTATTTAGATAAAATCATGTTGATTTATAATCAACGACCTCATCGATCATTGTCCAACTCTACGCCAACGGAAGTTCATCATTCTGATCATGGTACAATTGACACCTTTCTTAAACAGTATTCCAATGAAACGACTGTCAAGAAGAAAATTAAATTCAATGTTGGTGATACTGTTCGAATTAATAGGACAACTAATGTTTTTGAAAAGGGAATTACTTGTGTTCCACCGAACTTTTTAAAGTGGCAAAAATCCTAGACACTAAACCCATAACTTATCGTTTGCGCGATACCAAAGATGAAGAGATTCTCGGCGGCTTTTATAACTATGAGCTACAAAAAGTTAAAAATAATAGTGAAATCTATCAAATTGAAAAGATATTAAAGACTCGTACTCGCAGGGGTAGGAAACAGTTACTTGTTCGGTGGCTAGGATACAACTCTGATTTTGATTCTTGGATCGGTGTTGAAGATATTGACAATGCCCAATGATTTTTATGTAACTTTTATGTCCAATGTTTCCGATCCTCTCTACAACGACTTGGATAGAACAAGTGATTTTTGGACAAAACTCTCCCCCGCCATCAAATTTGACGGTGCGTATGAAGTGGCTCTTGTCGACTGTATTCTCAAAAATACCTATGACATCCTGAGAAAGGATCGTAAATATGATATAAAAATTAGACCCTATGATTGGCCACCACCACCTTCAGGTGATCAAGAACAAATTCAAAAAATCAATTGGATGGATTATCCATATATTGAATTACCCTACGAGGAACTCACCTGTATGAATGATTTATGTCGTTCTATTAATAAAAGAATTTCCGTTCGTAAAAAAGGAGCTTTTCATTTCAACTATTCAAAGGAGGAGGGCAAGACCTACATTAGTTCACCTATTGCCAGCGAAACGGTTATTCTCAATGATAACCTAAAGGATGTTCTTGGCTTTAAGCTCAATATAATCAATGGTAAAAGTGCCGGAAACACTAATTTCATTTTTGCTGACTACCCACCTGCCTTCTCCACAGACACTTGTATATTTCTCTACGCTTCATTTGTGGAAACATCGAGAGTCGGTAATTCAAATGTTCCCCTCCTACGAGTTCTTGAACGAAAAACCAATCAAGAGCATATTCATCACTACAATATAAAGCATCTTCAGTATATTTCCGACCTTCCTATTTGGAACTCTGTCAGTTAACGCTAAGAACTGAATTAGGTGATCCTCTAGCAATTTCAAAAGGCTTAGCAGTGATTACATGTCGTTTTCGACCCATTGTCGGCGACAGCACAATCACCTAAAATGAACAATAGAAGAATTCCATTTGTCTGCCCCAATATCGATTGCTATGTTGGTGCTTTGAGTACACGTAAAATAGGCAATGGATTGGACTACTACAAGGGTCGTACTACAATGTCTGGCTACGGTCTTGGTAGCTGGTTTGCTAGGCTATTTCGTTCTGCACTACCCCTTGCCAGAAAATATCTTGTACCTGCTGCATCAAATTTTGCTGCCTCCACACTACAGGACTGGGGGTCGGGCAAGAATTTCAAGGAGAGTGTTAAGGAAAATATTAGATCTTCAGCAAGAGCCGTTGGTGAGCAATTAAAATCTCAACAAAATGGGGAGGGATTGAAAAGGATGCGTGCACGTCATTCACTCATCGGTCTCCACCCAGGCGGGAAGCGAATGACATCAACAAGGACTTTGAGGAACAAAACAAGGAAGACCAATAAGCAGAAGAAGAAAAAGAAAAAGATTGTTAGATCAAAGAAGGATTTCTTCTCTTAACATGGCTTATCTCCCCCACAAGGAATCATATCCATCAATTAGTTCCTCATTGAATGTATTCAATGCTGAAAATGTTGATGTCAGTGTCAAGTATGGCTACTATGAACAATTTCACCCCCAACAACCCCTCTCGGAAAATATACACTTTCAAATATTTTCCAATGAAGACTATTTCATTGATTTGTCATCAACATTTATTGATTTAAATGTTGCGGTGAAGCAAAAGTCAGATAATACAATACAAATTCTGGTGATGGTCTCTCCTACGAGGACTGTATTCTACACAACATATTCAAACAAATTAATGTATTCATTAATGGAACATTGGTGAGCACTAGCAATAATTTATCCACCTATGCAAGCTACATACAATTTATGATGATGACACCAAAGGCATACAAGGAGTTGAGAGGACAAGCATTGGGCTATGAATATCGATCAGGTGTTGATAGTGACGGCGAGTTGACTACTGCAGTGACCCAAGAGTATCATCTGGTTGGAAAATTAAATCATGAGATATTCAATATATCCCAATGGTTACCCCCCAATGTCAAGATTCACAAAAAGTTACAGATGGCCCCATCGAATTTCATTTTGAGAAAAACACTTCCTGCAGCACCCGATGCAAATGTCATTATCACATCGGCAATTCTCCACGTCCGAAAACAACAGGTTATGAGCTCTGTTGCATTGGCAGTGGAAAAGCTAAGAGCCAATGGTAACAACATTAAACTTCTTGTCCCCCATACGATCACCAATCAACGTCACATTGCCACCGGCTCTCGTAGCTATAGCGATTCATCATTTATCAATGGAGAAATCCCATCAAAATTGGCTTGACCTTTGTAAAGAGTGGCAGTGCCGTTGGATCCTGGATTGAATCCCCCCATGATTTTAATTTTTTCGGTCTATCTAGCCTTGTGTGCAAAGTGAATGGTATTCCACTGTACACTCTATCTTTTGACAAAAAATCCTATAGAGCTCTGTACGAGTTGACCATGCAATCCCTAGATCATGACTCTCAACTATTTGAAAATGGAATAACCAATTCAATAATTTCAAAAAATCATGGGGTAATTGTTTTGGACTTGTCGGGGACACAGGATATGAGCATAGTACGAACAGGGAATGTACGTTTAGAGTGTACATTTGCCGATGCTCTGACTGAGAGTATCACACTAATATCACTGAGTCAATTTGAAACCTATTGGGAAATCACACCCGAAGGCAGTGTTCTACTAGACCTAGCACCATGAACACAAACCAAATAATCAACGTATTTAGTGTGGATCCATACATGTCCCAGTACAAGTCCTATTGCATACCTTCGGACTTCATTGAAAAAATTCCAAGTGTTAACAATACCTTAATCATTGTTAATAGCAGTCCATCGACTTTGAAGACCGGCCATTGGCTATGCATCTTTCAAACAACGAAGAATATTGAATTTTTTCATCCTCTTGGCCTATCATATAAATTCTACACGCCATACATCAGAAACTTTATTGAAAGCAGTGGGAAAACCATTATTCAAAATCAACGAAGAGTACAGGATTTAACAACTAAGACATGTGGCTTTCATGCACTACTCTTTTTCATGTTCAGATGTCGTGGCTACACCTACAAGCAGTTTCTCAACATCTACGTTGGCTTACCTCGATTGAACGACTTTCTAGTGGAAAATATACTTACAAGTGTATTTAATATTGATTTTAGTGCCCTACGAATAAAATGTTCTAAAAATGTATGTGAAATTGTTTATTAATAAAAATTTATATACATGATAAAACGACTTTTCTACTCTTTAGATTTCATCTTCTACTAGGTATAGGTATTTGTCGACAACAACTAGTGCAGGTAGATTATCTGAATTCACAGTGTACTGATCCTGATGTGCTGCAATGTCAGGGTCACATTTTCTACAATAGAGTGTGACTTCACTCTTGTCATATCTCTTTGTATAGTCAATGATACTATTCTCATTCATTCTATAGAATTCACATGTTTCAATTTGCTTATTTGAAGCAATTTCACAAACAGTGTCCTCAAATGTCGAATCACATTCCGTCACAGCCAAATAAAAATCAGTGGGCTTATAGTCATAACACCCATTGTCTTCACAACGATGACGTAGAAACGATATTCTTTTGCTGTTCCAACAGTTGAATCGCTGACCCGGCTCCTACTCCCAGAACAATCTAAAACCACGACGATACCAATCTCGTAGCAATAAACTAAAATCACGGTTAGGATTCTTTCCAATCATACCCGGATATGTATTCTCCCACTGATTACATTTATCATAATGGCAATTGGAGCATAGGTGGTCTCTAGGATGAGAGTCACACACCTCTTCAAGACAGGAATTACTACCTTTAATTTGTACAGCATATCCTTTATGCAATTTACACGGGTTGCATAATCTACACTTTTCATCATACTCATCAATCATTTTACAATTCTCACATGATGACCAGCTGCCCAGTGTGTACATACATAGGGGACATGTATGGAACATTTTTTCATGTGTTGACACTCTCACTGCCACAATGAAACTGAGCTAGCAACAACAAAAATTGTCTGAGATAGAGAGAGGAGTAAATCATCCTTGAGCACCATCTTTCTCATGAAAAAAAGTCCTAAATTTCTAAACTAATGTTTAAAAGCATATCCACAATATCATTTTGCCGTGTCTTGATCAATATATCAGTAAATTGTGTAAATGCATTTGGACCACGATGTAGAAGCTTCATACAATAGTCTAATGATGGAGAATCAGTTTTCATTATATCAACAAGCATCCCCTGAGAAAATATCTTCCTTTGAATAGACAGCTCTAGAAAATCGTCATCTAGAATCAAATGTTTTTCCATAGACACTAGATTCCCCAAGATTCGCTCTTTCTCAAATCTATCCATTTTTTAGAGTCCTAACACTCTCACAACCAACTTCAGACTAACCAGAATTTCTTTTTGTACTCTAGAAAATATACGCTAATCTGCTATAGAAAGAAAAATACCTTTGATTTAGAAACAATTTTATTGAACATAATTACAATAATAATATTCACTGATGCATTTTGTTCTCATCAATGTATTTCAATAGGACATCTAATGCTGACCGAAGTTTATTTATATAGAGAATATTCACTTTTCCAGCAAAACATAGTTGCTCCTCCTGCTTAAACTTGCTTAATGATATCACGTATCTAGCATACATACTTTCCCATTCAAGGCATAGTCTACAGCCAGCGGTTATTTCCACAGCCACATTGGGTACTCGTATATCGTTGCTGCTGCTGCTGTCGGTTCCATCATTAATCTCCAATAATGTAAATGCACCACTCATTTTTTCTCCACTAATATCCTCTCAAATAAACTATTCTCTCTGAATTCAATTCTATTACTAATATGAATTGTAGTGAAAACCATTTCTTTGATTCAAACCCCAACCACAAATCAAGTTATCGTATATTGAACAACCATCGCTGTCTCTGATTGGCTCATAAAAAAATGCCCACGTCAAACGATACATTCATTGTGCAATTCTTATCAAAAACAAAAACCTTACCAACTTTTAAAATGTTCACTTGTAAATACAGTGTCTCAAGCATGGGTTTTTCTTGCGCAATTCATGTGTAATTGTATGTAAGTTTCATGGTGCCTATTGCCTCAGGTGTAAGTTTCCATGTAAGTTTCGTATCTATTACACTTTTGACCATATTCTTGTAGGTTTTCCTGTAGGTTCTGTGGTGCCTATTGCCTCAGGTGTAAGTTTCCATGTAAGTTTCGTATCTATTACACTTTTGACCATATTCTTGTAGGTTTTCCTGTAGGTTCTGTGGTGCCTATTGCCTCAGGTGTAAGTTTCCATGTAAGTTTCGTATCTATTACACTCACACTACTAGTATAGTGGGTCTGCATGCCTAGTGTGTTAGGCACAATTATTCTGCACATTATGTAGTAAGAATTATTTCCTATCTTCACAATTTCCAAATACTTTAGAAACAAAACATGACAGAAAGATCATAACAGAACTTTCTGTTCTGTTATGCTGCTATCCATTTTTTTCTAATGTTCTTGCTAATGTAACCCTAGTCAATCCCTGCTTATAGCGTATTGCTACATAGCTGTTTAACTAATAAATTCTACCGCAAATCGCATTATTCCAATATAAGCGTGGATAAAACAATTATACAGGTACCACTTCATTCTCCCTACTGATAAATCCTATGAATGACAGAATGTCCCTCCGCTTCACCATCTATTGTGCCGGTAAGAATATAAATGCAATCAGTTTTATGTTTCAAAGAAAATACATTTCATCAATAAAATAAGAGCTATAGCCCCTCAAGCCATTCAGACATAGTTGATATGAAAGGGGATGAAAGATTAATTTATGTCCCTCCTCCCAGACCCTGTTCCATATTTAACTGAAGACAAAAGGAGAGATTGAAGATTTTTGCGTTAACGTACAATTTTTGAGGCATCATGCCTCCCTTCCTCCCCTTACTTATATTCCCTCAATAATGGCCGAAGTAAAATTTTGCATTGCTGTGCATAATTTCAGTAAAAATCAAGTAAAAGAACTTAGTGAAAGGAAGCTATAAAAAAAGTTTATATTAACTGTTTGTTTTATACAGACTGCTTTATTCCTTATGAATGAAAGCGTCACCGTGAAGCATTTCTGGCTCTGAAAATAGGAAGCTCAATGCACAGTGTTACAGTAATTTTAATTCAATTGGCTATCACAGAATTTTGAATCTTCCCTCTCTGGGTCACAACTGAAGTTTGACGCCACAAAATGACAGAAAACACTATTTTGCTTTGGCAAAGTCTTTTTCACGACTCAAAAAGATAAATAGAAATTCTCATTTTTGTCCAAATAAGCCGTCTCTCAAATTTTTATGACAATTATTTCGACACAAAAGCCCCTAGGAAACACGCACAAAAAATAGACCTCCGTCAAGTTCCTTCTCCAAAAAAAAATCCACTTTTTTTTAGATAGAAACTTGAAACCTCTACAATAGATTTGTCTTATATCTTAAACTTGATGGTCTTCTAGGGGGTGTTTTTCCCCTTTTTGAAAAATCAAGTTAATTTTCTCAGGCCTGTAGCTTTTGATATGTAACTTTGAATTGATGAATACTTACTTTTGCGTGATGTACTGAAGCACGGATGAGAGTGTGGGTTACGTGGTGCATGAGCTTGAAGAATTGAGTGAGTTGAGAAATGAAGGGAATGGAAAGAGCAGGTTTAATGAGAGATGAAGGGTGAATGTAATGAGGGACGAATGTTATGCAAGCGTAAAAACTTAGGATGATTTCTCAGGTTGGCAATGGAAAACAAAAGCAGATTTTTGTAATTTGTGTTTTTCCTTGTTTATGTTACGTAATGTTTAAGTGTTTTTATGTTTATGCAATAGCCTATCAGTTATTTTAAAGTGAATTTTCTTTTTTGTTTTGTGCATTGCCATAGCCCTAAGGCCTTCTGTGCAAACAAATATAATTATTTTATTGTGCAATAAAAAACTTATTTTATTGTGCTTATTTTATTGTGCTTATAAAACTTATTTTATTGTGCAATAAAAAACATCGTATATTTGAGAAATCACCATTGAAAAAACTGATTCTTTGATGTGTTTATTGTTGTGAATATTTCTTGTTTTAACTTGTAGTTGCTCCTTAATTGCAGTTATTACTAAGAACTGCTTCGTCAAGGAGGATAAAAAAATTGAGGAGCCTAATAATACCAAATTTAGAGGAGGGGGGGGGCTTAAGAAATTTGGTAACATACGGTTAAACTAGTGGGTCCTATTTGTCAAGTTGTTGGCAACAAATTCCTGAGCATAGACCAAAACATTAGTGGACATCCTAGATACAGGCTAATAGGAATTGCCATCGCCGATTGGATCCCTACTGCGAAAACCAGGAAAGAAAAATTAGGCTGCGCTTATTAATTACCACGACTCGAAAATAAGAATTAAGGAAAGTTTTAATGTTTTACTAGCCAACAAAAAGTTTAAAGAAGACATCTCAATTTAATGCATATCCATTAACTGACCAAAAAAAAAAAAAAAAAGTAAAATAATAATTTTAACGCAAAAACGTGCATTCATAGTATATCAAATTTGGTTCAAACTCAACTTGTCTGAAGCATTCAATCACAATCTTATTAAATTAAAGTTAGTGTAGGTGAGATTCTTTTGTAATAAATACTTTGAATGGAATAGACGGGGAGATATTTTTCCATTGTGTTTTGCAGACCTAACTAATTTGTCTTATTTTGTATTAATTAAAAAAACTTTTTCCACAAAATAGGTTTTACAAAGAAAAGTAAAGAACTCCATTAAACCAAAAATGAGCAATAAATAAAATCAAATAATCTACCAAGCGTGAAACTACCATAAATCAGCATCGATAAATAAATGAAACCCAAAACGAACAGAAATTACAATAAATAACCTAGTCAAACTCAAAACGAGCAAAAATTAACATGAGCAGGGCTCAAAACCCCTATGCTTTCCCAAGGCCAGAACATAATTAGCACTTTACTGAAAAAAATACAAATGAATGTGAATTGTCAGTTTAATATACATATACTGATATTTAATAATCAAAATTTTATTATTATTTGATTTATTAAAGTTATGAAAGTAAAAACATTTATATTGTTTCAGTAAAGTGCAAATTACGTTCTGGCCTTGGGAAGGCATAGGGGTTTTGAGCCCAACTCATTTTAATTTTTGCTCGTTTTGAGTTTGACTCGGTTACTTATTGTACTTTCTGTTCGTTTTAGGTTTCCTTTATTTATCGATGCTGATCATAGGGAGCGCGCTAGCACTGCCTAAGTAAAGAACGATGTGGGCACAATGTGTTTTTTTTTGTTTTTTTTTTCTCCATACCTGGGCACTTTGTATCGAAGGATTTGTCGTAGAAAGTTCGAAAAGGGCTCATACGATTGCAAATTCGAGTGGCTAGTGCCCTTTTTAATAGTCAAAAGTATTTGGAGGGTAGCTAGCCCCCCACGCCCATCATTCCCCAAAACACATCCAATCAAAATTTTGAGATGGCTGTTTTGTTCAGTGTAGTTGATTTCCAGATAGAAAATATCTTTTAGAGGAGGACACTCCCCCACAACCCTTGGGGCAAGGGTTTTAAGTTATGCCCCAGGGGCATACAAGGTTTTTATAGAAGGCGTTGTCGTAGAAACTTCAAAAAAGGCTCATTCGATTGGAAATTCGAAGGGCTAGTGCCCTTTTTAGTAGTCGAAAGTGATTGGAGGGCAACTAGCCCCCCCCAACGCCCATCATTCCCCCAGACACATCCAATCAAAATTTTGAGACATCCATTTTATTCAGCGTAGTTGATTTCCAGATAGAAAATATCATTTTGAGGAGAAAACTCCCCCACAACCCTCGGGGTAAGGGTTTTAAGTTATGCTCTGAGGGCATATAAGATCAATGTTGACAATTTGTACAGTTTATTTTTTTTTCTTTAAAGAAGGGCACTTCATATAGAAGGGGTTGTCGTAGAGACTTCAAAAGGGGTTCATTTGATTGCAAATCGAGAGTTCTAGTGCCATTTTTAATAGTCGAATGTGATTGGAGGGCAACTAGCCCCCCCCTTACGCCAATCATTCCTCCAAACACGTCCAATCGAAATTTTGAGATAGCCATTTTGTTCAGCGCAGTTGATTTCCAGATCGAAAATCTGTTTTTGAGGAGGAGACTCCCCCAAAACCCTCAGGGCAAGGGTTTTAAGTTATGCCCTGGGGGCATACAAGGTTTTTATAGAAGGCGTTGTCGTAGAAACTGCAAAACAGGCTCATTCGATTGGAAATTCAAAGGGCTAGTGCCCTTTTTAATAGTCGAAAGTGATTGGAGGGCAACTAGCCCCCCCACGCCCATCATTCCCCCAAACACATCCAATAAAAAATTTGAGATAGCCAATTTGTTCAGCGTAGTTGGTTTCAAGATCGAAAATCTGTTTTTGAGGAGGAGACTCCCCCACAACCCTCAGGGCAAGGGTTTTAAGTTATGCCCTGGGGGCATATAAGGTTTTTATAGAAGGCGTTGTCAGAGAAACTTCAAAAAAGACTAATTCGATTGCAAATTCAAAGGGCTAGTGCCCTTTTTAATAGTCGAAAGTGATTAGAGGGCAACTAGCCCCCCCCCCCACGTCCATCTTTCCCCCAAACACATCTAATCAAAATTGTGAGATAGCCATTTTGTAAGCGTAGCTGATTTCGATATAGAAAATATCTTTTTGAGGAGGACACTCCCCCACAACCCTCGGGGCAAGGGTTTTAAGTTCTGTCCTGGGGGCATATACGGTTTTTATAGAAGGCGTTGTCGTAGAAACTCCAAAACAGGCTCATTCGATTGGAAATTAAAAGGGCTAGTTCTCTTTTTAATAGTCGAAAGTGATTGGAGGGCAACTAGCCCCTCCCACGCCCATCATTCCCCCAAACACATCCAATCAAAATTGTGAGATAGCCATTTTAATCAGCGTAGTTGATTGACACAGAGATAACATGTTTTTGAGGAGGAGACTCCCCCAAAACCCTCAAGGCAAGGGTTTTAAGTTATGCCCTGGGGGCACTTAAGGTTTTTATAGAAGGCGTTGTCGTAGAAACTTTAAAAAAGGCTCATTCGATTGGAAATTCAAAGGTCTAGTGCCCTTTTTTAATAGTCGAAAGTGATTGGAAGGCAACTAGCCCCCCCCCCCCCCCCACGCCCATCATTCTCCCAAACACATCCAATCAAAATTTTGAGATAGCTGTTTTTTTCAGAGTAGTTAATTACCACAGAGAAAATATCTTTTTGAGGAGGACACTCCCCCACAACCCTTGGGGCAAGGGTTTTAAGTTATGCCCTGGGGGCATATAAGGTTTTTATAGAAGGCGTTGTCGTAGAAACTTCAAAAAAGGCTCATTCGATTGGAAATTCAAAGGGCTAGTGCCCTTTTTAATAGTCGAAAGTGACTGGAGGGCAACTAGCCCCCCCCCCCCCCCCCAAGCCCATCATTCCCCCAAACACATCCAATCAAAATTTTGAGATAGCCATTTTATTCAGCGTAGTTGATTTCCAGATAGAAAATATCTTTTTGAGGAGGAAACTCCCCCACTACCCTTGGGGCAAGGGTTTTAAGTTATGCTCTGAGGGTATATAAGATCAATGTTGACACTATGTACAGTAAATTTTTTTTTCTATAAAGCAGGGCACTTCATATAGAAGGGGTTGTCGTAGAGACTTCAAAAGGGGTTCATTTGATTGCAAATCGAGAGTTTTAGTGCTCTTTTTAATAGTCGAAAGTGATTGGAGGGCAACTAGCCCCCCCCCTCACGCCAATCATTCCTCCAAACACGTCCAATCGAAAGTTTGAGATAGCCATTTTGTTCAGCGCAGTTGATTTCCAAAAACAAATTGCTTTTGAGGAGGACACTCCCCCACAACCCTCAGGGCAAGGGTTTTAAGTTATTCCCTTGGGGCATACAAGGTTTTTATAGAAAGCGTTGTCGTAGAAACTTCAAAACAGGCTCATTCGATTGGAAATTCAAAGGGCTAGTGCCCTTTTTAATAGTCGAAAGTGATTGGAGGGCAACTAGCCCCCCCACGCCCATGATTCCCCCAAACACATCCAATAAAAATTTTGAGATAGCCATTTTGTTCAGCGTAGTTGATTTCAAGATAGAAAATGTGTTTTTGAGGAGGAGACTCCCCCACAACCCTCAGGGCAAGGGTTTTAAGTTATGCCCTGGGGGCATATAAGGTTTTTATTGAAGGCGTTGTCGCAGAAACTTCAAATTAGGCTCATTCGATTGGAAATTTAAAGGGCTAGTGCCCTTTTTAATATTCGAAAGTGATTGGAGGGCAACTAGACCTCCCCCTCCCCCCACGTCCATGATTCCCCCAAACACATCCAATCAAAATTTTGAGATATCCATTTTGTTCAGCGTAGATGATTTCAAGATAGAAAATGTGTTATTTAGGAGGAGACTCCCCCACAACCCTCTGGGCAAGGATTTTAAGTTATGCCCTGGGGGCATGTAAGGTTTTTATAGAAGGCGTTGTCGTAGAAACTTCAAAAAAGGCTCATTCGATTGGAAATTCAAAGGGCTAGTGCCGTTTTTAATAGTCAAAAATGATTGGAGGGCAAATAGCTTCCCACGCCCATCTTTCCCACAAACACATCCAATCAAAATTGTGAGATAGCCATTTTGTTCAACGTAGTTAATTTACAGATAGAAAATAGGTTTTTGAGGAGGATACTCCCCCAGAACCCTCAGGGCAAGGGTTTTAAGTTATGCCCTGGGGGCTTGTAAGGTTTTTATAGAAGGCGTTGTCGTAGAAACTTCAAAACAGGCTCAATCGATTGGAAATTCAAAGGGCTAGTGCCCTTTGTAAAAGTTGAAAGTGATTGGAGGGCAACTAGCCCCCCCCCCCCGCCCATCATTCCCTCAAACACATCCAATCAAAATTTTGAGATAGCCATTTTGTTCAGCGTAGTTGATTTCCAGATAGAAAATAAGTTTATGAGGAGGACACTCCCCCACAACCCTCAGGGCAAAGGTTTTAAGTTATAGCCTGGGGGCATATAAGGTTTGTATAGAAGGCATTGTCGTAGAAACTTCAAAACAGACTCATTCGATTGGGAATTCAAAGGGCTAGTGCCTTTTTTAATAGTTGAAAGTGATTGAAGGGCAACTAGCCCCCCCGCCCATCATTCCCCCGACATTCAATCAGAATTTTGAGATAGCCATCTTGTTCAGCGTAGGCTAGTTGATCTCCAGATAGAAAATATGTTTTTTAGGAGGACACTCACCCACAACCCCCAGGGCAAGGGTTTTAAGTCATGCCCTGGGGCATATAAGGTTTTTATAAGAAGGCGGTGTCGTAGAAACTTCAAAACAGGCTCATTCGATTGGAAATTCAAAGGGTTAGTTCCCTTCGTAATAGTCGAAAGTGATTGGAGGGGGACTAGCCCCTCCCTCACGCCCATCTTTCCCCCAAACACATCCAATCAAAATTCTGAGATAGCCATTTTGTTTAACGTAGTTGATTTCCAGATAGAAAATAGGTTTTTGAGGAAGACACCCCCAGAACCCTCAGGGCAAGGGTTTTAAGTTATGCCCTTGGGGCATATAAGGCTTTTTATAGAAGGGGTTGTCGTAGAAACTTCAAAACAGGCTCATTCATTTGGTGGGCAACTAGCCCCCCCCCCGCTAGTGCCCCACTAGGGCAACTAGTGCCCTTTTTCATAGTCGAAAGTGATTGGAGGGCACCTAGCCCCCCCATCATTCCCCAAAACATATCCAATCAAAATTTTGAGATAGCCATTTTTTTCAGCGTGGGCTAGTTGATTTCCAGACAGAAAATACGCCCATCATTCCCCCAAACACATCCAATCAGAATTTTGAGATAGCCATTTTGTTCAGCGTAGGCTAGTTGATCTCCAGATAGAAAATATGTTTTTTAGGAGGACACTCCCCCACAACCCTCAGGGCAAGGGTTTCAGGTTTTTCCCTGGGGCATATAAGGTTTTTACAAGAAGGCGGTGTCGTAGAAACTTCAAAAAGGCTCATTCGATTGGAAATTCAAAGGGCTAGTTCCCTTCTTAATTGTCGGAAGTGATTGGAGGGGAACTAGCCCCACCCCACGCCCATAATTCCCCCAAAGACATCCAATAAAAGTTTTGAGATAGCCATTTTATTCAGCATAATTGATTTCAAGATAAAAAATGTGTTTTTGAGGAGGAGACTCCCCCACAACCCTCAGGGCAAGGGTTTTAAGTTATGTCCTGGGATATATAAAGTTTTTATAGAAAGCGTTGTCATAGAAACTTCAAAACGGGCTCATTTGATTGGAAATTCAAAGGGCTAGTGCCCTTTTAATTGTCGAAAGTGATTGGAGGGCAACTAGCCCCCCCCCCCACGTCCATCATTTACCCAAACACATCCAATCAATATTTTGAGATAGCCATTTTGTTTAGCGTAGGCTAGTTGATTTCCATATAGAAAATATTTTTTGAGAGAGACACTCCCCCACAACCCTCAGGGCAAGGGTTTTAAGTTATGTCCTGGGGTATATAAAGTTTTTATAGAAGGCTTTGTCATAGAAACTTCAAAACGGGCTCATTTGATTGGAAATTCAAAGGGCTAGTGCCCTTTTTAATAGTCGAAAGTGATTGGAGGGCAACTAGCCCCCCCCCCCCCCCCCACGTCCATCATTCACCCAAACACATCCAATCAATATTTTGAGATAGCCATTTTGTTTAGCGTAGGCTAGTTGATTTCCAGATAGAGAATATGTTTTTGAGAAGGAAACTCCCCCACAACTCTCAGGGCAAGGGTTTTAAATTATGCCCTGAGGGCATATAAGATTTTTACAAGAAGGTGGTGTCGTAGAAACTTCAAAACAGGCTCATTCGATTGGATATTCAAAGGGCTAGTTCCCTTCTTAATAGTCTAAAGTGATTGGAGGGGAACTAGCCCCTCCCCCACGCCCATCATTCCCCCAAAGACATCCAATCAAAATTTTGAAATAGCCATTTTGTTCAGCGTAGTTGATTTCCAGATAGAAAACATGTTTTTGAGGAGGACACTCCCCAACAACCCTGAGGGCAAGGGTTTTAAGTTATTTCCTGGGGTATATAAAGTTTTTATAGAAGGTGTTGTCTTAGAAACTTCAAAAGGGGCTCATTTGATTGGAAATTCAAAGGGCTAGTGCCCTTTTTAATAGTCGAAAGTGATTGGAGGGCAACTAGCCCCCCCCCCCACGTCCATCATTCACCCAAAAACATCCAATCAATATTTTGTGATAGCCATTTTGTTTAGCGCAAGCTAGTTGATTTCCAGATAGAGAATATGTTTTTGAGAAGGACACTCCCCCACAACCCTCAGGGCAAGGGTTTAAAGTTATGACCTGGGGGCATATAAGGTTTTTATAGAAGGCGTTGTCGTAGAAACTTTAAAAAAGGCTAATGCGATTGGAAATTCAAAGGGCTAGTGCCCTTTTTAATATTCGAAAGTGATTGGAGGGCAACTAGCCCCCCCACGCCCATCATTCCTTCAAACACATCCAATCAAAATTTTGAAATAGCCATTTTGTTCAGCGTAGTTGATTTTCCACATAGAAAATATGTTTTAGAGGAGGAATCATTCCCCAAAACCCATCCAATAAAAAATTTTGAGATAGCCATTTTGCTCGTAGTTGATTTACAGATAGAAAATATGTTGTTTTTGAGGAGGATACTCCGCTACAGCCCTCAGGGAAAGGGTTTTAAGTTATGCCATGGGGGCATATAAGGTTTTATAGAAGGCT
Source organism: Artemia sinica (assembly GCA_027921565.1). Taxonomy (NCBI): domain Eukaryota; kingdom Metazoa; phylum Arthropoda; class Branchiopoda; order Anostraca; family Artemiidae; genus Artemia; species Artemia sinica. Next base: position 3,482,166 of record CM051271.1, on the reverse strand, counting down.
TTGTCGTAGAAACTTCAGAAAAGGGCTCATTCGATTTGAAATTCAAAGGGCTAGTGCCCTTTTTAATTTTCGAAAGTGATTAGTAATGTTTTTTGTTGTTGTTGTTGTTTAGACAAGGGCACTTCGTATCGAAGGAGTTGTCGTCGGAACTTCGAAAGGGCTCATTCGATTGAAAATAGAAAGGGTTGATGCCCTTTTTAATAGTCGAAAGTGATTAGAGGGCAACTAATCCCCCTTCCACTCCCACCCTCTCATTTGCCCATTATGTTTAAAAACTAAATGTTGCCTTAAGATTAAATCATAATGCACTGTGATAATGCTAATTCTCAATAAGGCATCTCAGCAGTATCCCAAGAACGACTGAGGGTATTATGTTCAAACGTTCAGGGCTACTTCTGCTCTTAAAATTTAACCAAATCATGGGGGTGATGATTATGAATATGATAGCAAATTTAATGAAAATGTTAAGGTTTAAGGTTTGTGGTGCTGTTTGGGGACGGTGATATAGATAGGTTATTATTTTTTTCGTTTTTTTTATTGTTTTGTTGTGTTAGTGTATTTTTGCCACCCCCTTGGACAAGTTTTTACTTCTTGGGATGGCCGCTTAACTTATGTTAAATTGTTTGTTTGTTTAGAATAAATCTCTCTCTCTTAAAAAAAAACAGTGTAAGTGTATCCAAGCTATCAAAGAAAGTAAACAGATTTTTTTGCGAATGGTATCAAGTTTTCCATTTCCGGTCAACTAGAGGAGGTATGAAACTAAGTTAAACAGTACTATTTCTGTCCGGATTTTTAAAAGGGTGTATGTTGTTCAAATTTTGCTGAAAATTTTTCTCCAGCATACAAATAGCAGGCCAAACTATAAAGTCTTAAAAAACGAAAAGATTTAAAGTGTTATTTTCTTTTTCTCTGAAAAGACTATGTCAATATAAAACGAACAGAAATTAACTAAAAAAACTTTTTCCACAAAAAAAGTTTTTCAAAGAAAAGTAAAGAACTCCATTAAACAAAAAATGAGCAAAAATTAAATCAAATAGTATACCAAGCTCGAAACTACCACAAATCAGCATCGATAAATAAATGAAACCCAAAACTAACAGAAATTACAATAAATAACCGAGTCAAACTCAAAACGAGCAGAAATTAACATAAGTTGGGCGCAAAACCCCTATCCCTTCCTAAGGCCAGAACAAAATTTGCACTTTACTGAAAAAGTACAAATGAATGTGCATTGTCAGTTTAATATACATATACTGATATTTAGCAATCAAAATGTTAAAATTATTTGATTTATTAAAGTTATAAAAGTAAAAACATTTATATTTTTTTTCAGTAAAGTGCAAATTTTGGCATAGGGGTTTTGCGACCAACTTATGTCGATTTCTGCTCGTTTTGAGTTTGACTCGGTTATTTATTGCAATTTCTGTTCGTTTTGGGTTTCATTTATTTATCGATGCTGATTTTCTTATAGTTTCGAGCTTGGTAGATTATTTGATTTGATTTTTGCTCATTTTTTGTTTAATGGAGTTCTTTACTTTTTTTTGAAAGACTTATTTTGCGGAATTTTTTTATAATTGATTCGGGGAAATGGTGGGCGTGGAAGGGGTTTCAGTTGCCTTCCAATCACTTTCAACTATTAAAAAGGGCACTAGCCATTTCCATTTCCAATCGAATGAGCTCTTTTTGAAGTTTCTACGACAACGCTTTCTATAAAGACCTTGTATGCCCCCAAGGCATAACTTACAACCCTCGCCCTGAGGAATGGGGGGGGGGTCATCCTCAAAGATCTAATTTCCAGAACTTTCAACTACGTTGAACAAAATGGCTATCACAAAATTTCGATTGGCTGTGTTTGGGGAAAAGGTGGGCCTGAGAGGGGGATTAGTTGCCCTCCAATCACTTTCGACTATTAAAAAGGGCCCTAGTCCTTTGAATTTCCAATCGAATGAGCCTTTTTTAAAGTTTCTACGACAACACTTTCTATAAAAACCTTATATGACCCAAGGGCATAACTTAAAACTCTTGCCCTGAGGGCTGTGGGGGAGTGTCCTCCTCAAAAACATATTTTCTATCTGGAAATTAACTACGCTGAACAAATGGCTATCTCAAAATTTTGATTGGATGTGTTTCGGGAAATGGTGGGCATGGAAGGGGTTTTAGTGGCCTTCCGATCACTTTCGACTATTAAAAAGGGCACAAGCCACTTCAATTTCCATTTGAATGAGCCCTTTTTGAAGTTTCTACGACATTTTTTTCGATACCTGGTGCCCTGGTCTAAAGGAAAAAAATAATGAATAATACATTGTGCCAACATCGTTCTTATATGGCCCAAGGGCATAACTTAAAACCCTTGCCCTGAGGGTTTGGGGGAGTGTCCTCCTCAAAAACATAATTTATATCTGGAAATCAATTACGCTGAACAAAATGGCTAACTCAAAGTTTTGATTGGATGTGTTTGGGGAAATGGTGGGCGTGGAAGGGGTGTTAGTTGCCTTCCAATCACTTTCGACTATCAAAAAGAGCACTAGCCGTTCCAATTTCCAATCAAATAAGCCCTTTTCCAAGTTTCTTCGACAACTTCTTCGATACGAAGTGCCCTGGTATGGAAAAAGAAAAAACAAAAATAATACATAGTGCTAACATCGTTCTATACTTAGGCAGCGCGATTGCGCTGCCTATGATATGCAGATGATCTGCTACCTATTAGCTGTTCAAAGTTTTCTAGTCAAGTCAACCCAGTTTTTTGTAAGCTGCTTGAAGAAATTGGCCTAGTGGTGAACGCGGAAAACTCTTATTATTTAGTTTTTAATGCAAACACCTAACTAGTGGCCTGAGTTATGGTTGCTTTTCAGCGCTCATTTTCTTATCCTAGTGACATACAGGTTATTAGGGCATTGTATTTCTATTATTGTAAATTCCCTTTATATCTGCCTCTTTGGTATATTAAATAAAAAAAAAAACAAGTTTTTTTTAACTGAAAGTGGGGAACGACATTAAAACTTAAAACGAACAGAAATTATTCTGTATATGAAAGGGGCTGTCCCCTCTTCAACACCTTGCTCATTACGCCAAAGTTTTTTATTGCTTAAAAAAATAGAGTTGTGAGGAAGTCAAACTTTAGCGTAAAGAGCGAGGCGTTGAGGAGGGGACAGCCCCTTTCATATACGGAATAATTTCTGTTCGTTTTAAGTTTTAACGCCATTCCTTACTTTCAGTTAAAAAAACCTTGTTTTTTTTTATTTAATTTTTGAACGTTTTTGAATTAATACACGTTTTGATTTTGGCTTCCCGTACATGAATAATTAAAACAAAATTTGCGTATTAATTTTACTTTTATTTGGTTAAATGGCTTTCTCGAAACTTGTTTAATTTTATTTACGAACGTTTTTGTTAGTAATAAATATATGTAACTTAAGAATTAACTTACGTAACGAACTTCTATATTCATATATTTTTAATACGTATATTAGGGGGTTTGCCCCCTAGTCAATACCTTGCTCTTTGAGCTAAAGTTCGAATTTTGTTCCAATTCCTTTAAAATGACCCCTTAATCACAAAGGCCGTTAATTAGAATAAATAGCTCTAATGAAAGTACTAAAAAATTTTTGGCTTAAACAGCGAGGTCCAATCATATACGTAATATTTTCTGTTCGTTTTAAGTTTTGATGTTGCTCCTTACTTTCAGTTGAAAAACTTTTTTTTAAATTGAATTTCTGATCTTTTTTTAAATAATGCTGGGAAATCCGGCCCCCCCCTTCATAGTAATGTCCCCTCCCCCATGAAAACTTCCTTCATGGAAAGATCCTCCCACATAACCCCCGACCCATCCCCCCCACTACCAGAAAAAATCACCCCTGAAAACGTCTGTATACTTTCCAATAACCAATACTATATGTTAACATAGGGTAAAGTTCATAACTTTCAGCCCTCCCCCCGGGGACTTCGGGGGATTAAGTCATCCTAAAAGGCCTATTTATCAAATTTCCGATCATGCTGAACAAAGTGGCTATCTCAAAATTTTGATCGGGTGACTTTTGGAAAAAATGAGCGTGGGAGGGGGCCTAGTTGCCCTCCTTTTTTTGGACACTTAAAAAGGGCACTAGAACTTCAAATTTCCGTTCCATTAGCCCTCTCACAATATTCTAGGACCACTGGGTTGATACGATCACCCCTGGGGAAAAAAACAACAAAAAAACAAATAAACACGTATCCGTGATCTTTCTTCTGGCAAAAAATGCAAAATTCCACATTTTTGTAGATAGGAGCTTGAAACCTCTACAGTAGGGTTCTCTGATACGCTGAATATGATGGTGTGATTTTATTAAGGTTCTATAACTTTTAGGGGGTCTTTCTCCCTTTTTTTAAAAATCAGCCAAATTTTCTCAGGCGTTTAACTTTTGATGGGTAGAACTAAACTTAATGAAAATTATCTATTTGAAATCAGCATTCAAATATGATTCTTTTGATGTATCTATTGGTATCAAAATCCCGTTTTCTAGAGTTTCGGTTACCATTGAGCCGGGTCGCTCTTTACTTACAGGTCGTTACCAGGAACTGTTTGATGAACTGAAAGGTTATTCGAATGTTTAGTGCTACTGATATACTGACATCTTGTAATAAGTTGGACGCCAAGTTAAAAGAAGAATCTTGTCTAGGGTTAAGGCCTTTTCATCCTCTTCTGCGATTATTTTGATTTGTATTGTTGTTTTTTATATTTATTTTACTTTATTATAATGTTAGTGGATCAAATATAAACGAATAAATTAATTAATAATGGATTGAATGCCTCAACTTCTAGCACAAAATACTCTCTAACAGGAAATACTTTCAAGTTTTTAAATAAAAAGAACAATCGTGAAAATAAGAATAAAATTTATAAGGTTTTGGGATATATCTTATTCATCATCATTCTTTATTAGAATGTAGCTACCCCTGCAACCATAATAGTTTCGTTTTCCTTGCCGAACCTTGCTTGAAGACAAATTCTGACATCTGTTGTGTATACTTACCTTTGGCGTTGGGTTCAACTTTGGAACGCCCAGGATACGTGTGTTTTATTTGATGTCGAAACCTGCATATTTCTGGCGATAAAATACTAAATGCTGTTTGTTATTACGTTCTATAATCTCCCTAAATCTATTTCTTTGATATTTGTAATTACTCATTTAATGTTCTCATTTGTTTTAATTTTGTAATTACTTTCCAGGTTTTTTTTACTACATTTTACTAGCATTTTCTGCTAATTTTTCTTATTATCTATAATCTCTGTGCACTAGCCTCGAAAATCATGGGATAACAACACTTTAAATTGTTGGTAGGCTGAACCCAGACATCATGAAAAAGACAACACCGCGAAATAGTGGATTTAAACAGAACAAATTTCAGAACAGTCTAGAACAATTTTTTTTTTAAAGATACGCTTATTTTCAAAATTAATGCGCACTCATCTCAAACATCTGTAATTTTCCATCATGTGGTAACGCTGACTCTAAGTTTACATATAAGTTTACTAAGTTTACATATTTGCACATGAGAAATTGACAGGTTCTTATTGAATCTTGCGATTAAAACCCAGGTACCCCTTACCTCAAAATTCCATGAATTACAAGCGTTAGAATTAAGCAGATGACTGAAAATACCTCTGCAACAATCGTAATAACATCCAATGACGCTGGCCAACACTGAAAAGTAAATAAAAAAGAAAATACAAGAAACGCAGTTAATATAGAAAACCAACTAAAAGAACATCTAAAAGTACAGTAAGTATCTTCTTTCTGAAAGTCATTCAGTGCCAAAGGTTATCAAAAGTTATCAAGTGTAAAGAGTTCTGCAAAAACGTTTTAACTAGAGCCTGACCGGTATATCGGCCGGTTGATATTATCGGACCGATGTGGGGGTAAGTCTTGTTATCGGATATCGGATAAAAATATCGGATTTTGGCCAAATATATTTTTATGTGCAACTGATCTAGAAGACAGTCACATTATTTTGTGAATGATCAAAATACAAATTCCCGCTATTGAAATTTGGGTTTTGAATAATCTATTTCAATAAATATCTGACACTTCTTTCAATCAGATTTTCACAGATTTGTGTTTATGTAACTAAACCAGCTTAAAATAGTTTTACTGTCCAGACTACGAATTTATTTGGTTTAATTGTTTTTCTAAATATTTTCTAAATAAATATTAGTTTCTTATGAACATATTTGAATATATTATGGTTTTGGTATAATAAGTGTAGAAAGAAGCCGCCTGGCACTTTATTTGCCACAAATGAAATAATGACTCAAAGCCAATTTGAAGTATAAAGATAGGGTTGTGCCATTGAAGCAAGAACCGTAGCCAAAATCGCTCCCGAAATGTTAGCTCCATCCAAAAATAATCTAATTCAGAGAATTTTCAAACCCTATCCCATAGTTGGATGAATTTTAAAAATATGTCTTATATCTTGCACTTTCATCTAAGCCGCTCTGAAGTCTTCTATGGGACTGCGGATACCTATTTTAGGGCTGCTGTAACTGCGGTTGAGTAATATTTATCATTTTCCAACTCTTTGCCCTCGAAAACCCTCAAGGCCATATTCAGAGGGAGTTTAAGAGGGTTGCCCCCTCCCCCCCCAGAAAAACAAACTTATTAAGGATATTTTATTCAAAAACTTTTGGAAGCTAACCCTTGGCCCTCCATGGTCTGATCCCTCTCTCCCTCCATGGCCCGACCCCAACTCCCCCCAAAAACAACAAATTATTAACAATAACTTATTCCAAAACTTTTGGGAGCTGAACCCTGACCCTCCATAGCCTAGCCCCCCCAACAAAAAGAACAATACTAATGATATTTTATTCCAAAGCCTATGGGAGCTGGCCCCTGATCCAAAATACTTGCGATTTTTTATTCCCAACTTACGGGACCCGACCCCTAGCCCACCATGCCAAACCTTCGCCCCATCCTAAGAAAATTATTAACGATATTCTATTATAAAAGTTATGAGAGTTGACCCCTGGCCCTCCACAGCCCAAACCCCACCCCTAAAAAAAAAAACAAACTATTAACGATATTGTATTCCAAAACACAATAGCTGACACCTAGCCCTTCAAGGTCCACCCCCCCCCCTGAAAAATAAATATATCTTAATGATATTTTATTACAAAACTTATGGAAGCTGAATTCTGGTTCTCCATGGCCCGACCCCCGTAAAAAATACTATTAACGATATTTTATTTCAAAAACTTTGGGAGCTGACCCCTGGCCATCCATGGCCAATATTGATAATATGATAATATTTTTATCGATAATTTACTTCAACACTTATGGCAGCTGACACCTGACCCCCCAATGGCCCTACTTTGAAATATTGGTAGAATATAAGAAGTTTCCACTCTTTTTCATTATTTTTGTTTGTATATTTTCTCTGTGTCTGCTAAATAATGCGTATGAGCGAGGGGGATTTTTCAAGGGGATTTATCCAGGGGATTCACATAGGGATTTCGTAAGTGGGCGGGGATTTGACACGGGGGGATTTTATAGAAAGAATCTTTGGGGAGAGTTTTCTGGAGGCAATACGTCTAGCACCATGTGATAGTTTGGAAGATTTCGTATTGCACAGGCGCACCATCTGTTAAAAAGGTGACTATAACTACATGTGTCTTGAACAGCCTTGGAAAGAACTAGTAAAATTAAATTGAATATTTAATATATAATAATAATTGCTAAAAGCTCTTCAGTTCAAGATATTACTATTCTCTCACACAACAGTCACACTATTAAATGAGGTTAAACTACTTACTTTGCACTAAATGTTAAATTAGTATCGGTAAATCCAAAAATATGAATCTAAAAATTTATATTTTATAAAAATGTAAAAATATAAATCGAAACTTATCAATCCAAAATGAGTCAAACCCAAGTGATCCTCTCCCTACTAAGTCACAAATGAAATAATTTAGAAAATCACAGCTACGAACACGTCTGTTATATTTATGGAATGTCTTTTTCTCGTTTTATTCAATCACTGTGAATTTTCCAATTTTGTTAATTTTTAACATACATTTTAATAATATATTTTTAATATGATTGTTTAGTCATGGGTATATTTGAAAAGATTAAGGGTATTAACCTTTAGCGTAATGTAAGGGTATTAACCTTTTATAGAATGCATAACTTCAGTGGAATACTATCATGAATATTAAAATATTTACATATCTGAAAATTTAACAAAGGGTTATTTTGGAATAGCGAATTTTTGACAAACTTGAAACTTTTGCAGTTAAAGAGGAGCAGAAATTAATTAAAAGGGAATCTTTCCGAAAAAGAAGTTTTTCAAAGAGAACTAAAGGCCATAATAAACTTAATATCAGAAGATATACAAATCAACAATAAAGCAATCTCAAAACGACCAGAAAAGTGAATAAATAAATCTTAAAACGAGTAAATTTTATGATTAAATATGGAAATCAAGCTTAAAATGAACAAAAATCTTTTACTATTGAAGCATGAATGAAACCCAAAGCGAACAGAAATTAAATGAATAATCATAGCAAACAAGGATACAACAGTAATTAATATAATTGAATAAATAAACATTAAAACAAGTAAAATTTAAAGTGGATATGTAAATCTAGCTTAAAACGAACGAAACTCACTACAAAAAAGAGTTTGGGTACTGCCTCCTTTCCTAACTGTAAAGGTCTACCACCTACTGCGTCATTGGCGCTTTACCGAAAACGAATTATATCATAAATATTTTCTTATGTACTTATTATAGTATTGTTAAATAAAAATAAAAACTGCAGTTAAGCTAAATTTTGAACTGATGAGCTTTCAGCAATTAATGTCATTATATATTATATACTTTGTTTGATTTTATTATTTCTTTCCAAGACTATTCACGACCATCACTGTTTCACTACAAATAAGAGTTTGGCTACTGCCCCCTTCCCTAACTGTAAAAATCTGATGCCTACTGCGTCATTGGTGCTTCACTGATAGCAAATTATATTAAAAATATTTTCTTGTCCAATTATTACAGCATGGAGAATGAAAATAAAAATTAAATTGAAATAAGATCTTGAACTGATGAACTCTCACCAATCAATATCATTATATATCAAATAGTCAGTTGGATTGTATTAGTTCTTTCCAAGACTGTTCAAGACACATATAGTTTTCAGTAAATCACCAATAAAGCATTAGGTTTTAGACTTTACATTTCTTTGAAAAACTTCTTTTTCGAAAAGTTTTTTAAATTAATTACTAAAAGACAACTATCCATGAAACTTGAAAAGTTGAACTGGTTTTAGCAGTTGAACTATATCAAAATTTAGGATTTGCATTGCTGAGCAAAGTCATAAAAATGAACTTGTAACAGGGAAAAAGGAGAAATTTTAAGAACAGTACCAAAACCAGTGGGCTACAAAACAGCATAAAAATTAGTTGGATAAATCGTTAAAAATTTTATACTTGGGGAAGGAAAGCCAGAGAAGCCCTTTAATACTCGACGGACCTCCACTTATTTTAGTTTGGGGTTCCATACCTGGTAATCGTGAAGACCCATAATATTCCCAAAAGCAGTTAGGTGGTTGCAAATACACATTGTGTGCGTTAGGTTCGACCTTGATAGGTCCACTTCACATCCGTCCGAGTCCCATCTGAAATTAATATTCAAAAGATAAGAAAAAAAAAGAAAGAGTAATCCTATATTTCCTTGTTTTGACATTTGTTTCTAAAAACGCTTAAACAAAAATCAAAATCTTTAAACCTTCCTCTAAAAGCCCAAAGGGCAATTTAAATTTAGAAAAAAAGATACACGTAAAGAAAACAATACCAAGAAAACCCCAATTACTTATAAAAAAAGTCTTTGCTGTATTCTACATTAAATTTACGAAGAAAAACAAAATCAACAAATTTACCAGAATAAACCTATAAGACATTAAAATAAAATTTAATGTCTCATAAATAATTCATCAGGTACAAACAAGGCGAAAAGACAATATTCATGTAACACACCCCCTTTTACTGACATTATAAGCTATTAGAATAAGAAAACAGCAATATATACTATCTTTATAAACCAGCAATAATTACATATATATTTATGTATTTATTTTTCTCGAAATCAGCTCCATATTTTTTCGGGAAAATTGGTATCTTGGGATATTCGCATAAAAAACATCTAGATAGGTCAAAATCTGAGCAAATTAGTTAAGAGCCTTAATTTTCGTTATTGCAAATGACGTCGTGTACGAAAATTAAAGTTTCCTTATACTGTAATGACGTCATGTACTAACAAAAAAGTTTTCCTATATGACGTATGATGTCATTGATATCATAAATAGGATAGCTGAGTTTCCAACGTAATGAGTGATTTATCCAACACAATGTCTGTAGGAAGGCCCAAAAAATCGAAAATTTGCAGTTGCAGTTACTATAAATGATGATTCTTTGGAATCAACACCTGAACTATCAAATATGATAAAATGCGAAAATCGACAACCTGGACCATCAGTTGCAACAACATCAATACGGGCAGCTAAAGCAAAAGGCATTACTAAATTGCCTGAAGCAATCAAAATCCAAAATGAAGAAAATACACAAATACCGACATAAGATATGCAACAGCGAGAATCAAAACGTGTCAAAAATGAAAATGAAGAGCAAAGACGCCGACTATCTACGAGTTCATCCCCGAAGCAACCGCAGTGAAACACTCGATTTATCATTAAAAAAAAAAATCATGTTTGGGAGTATTTAATACATATTTCTTTTGAGAAAAATATGCGGGATGGAATGATACCTGAATGGGAAGCATTTGCAATGTACATCTGGGAACTGGGAAATGGAAATCCTCCTAAAAATCTTCTTAATAAAATTGAATTATCGTAAAACATAATTTACAGTGGCGATTGAATTGAGGAAGTTTTTAGAGAATGTTTGTCTAAACAAAGTTTCAATTTAATGAAGGATCGAATTATTTTAGCTTCAATCAAAAAAGAAGTTAGTAAAATTAATGCGAAATTGTCGATCGCCTCCCGGGAGAATACAAATCGTATAAAAGTTATGATTCTTTATAAGATAAAGAAAAGGAAAAATTTGATTTACTCTACAATTCCTCAATTAAATCAAAACTGAACAATTACCACCGAATGACTTAAAAATTAAGGAAAATACAATAGTTACCCGCTTGCGTAACTTAGATATTTCAGAAGGGATATGTAATGGGACCAGACTTATTATTACTGAATTATGCAACAACATAATTAAGGCGAATACCATTACTGGGGAAAAACAGGAAAAGAAGTTCACATATCTCGAGTTACAGTGGACTCTAGTAAAGGTCAGTTTGGATGTCTTGTTCAACAACATCATTTTTCACTTCGACCCACATTTACCTTGATTATACATAAGTCGCAAGGGCAAGTTTTTGAATTTGTTGGCGTCGACCTTAGTTCGTCAGTTTTTAATCATGGAATGTTATACGTGGGATTTTCTCGTACGAAAAGACAACGTAGCTTAAAGTTCAGGTATCACCTGAAAATGAACGAAGAATATATAACGAAGTGTGAAAGAAAGCCCTGAAAACTACCAACAAAACGTCTTATTATTAATTAAACGATTGATAATTATAATATATATTACATCATTGACATTTCAGGTCACAAGACCGATCTAAATAGGTCAGGACTTTAAGGAAGAATTTGTATTTTTTCCAGGGTGGTTGTAACGAACCTGTGGTACCGTCATCATAGGCAGCGCAATAGCCCTGCAAAGAACGATGTTGGCACAATGTATTATTTATTTTTTGGTTTAGATTAGGGCATTTCATATCGAAGGAGTTGTCGTAGAAACTTCGAAAACGGCTCATTCGATTGGAAATTGGAGTGGCTTGTGCCCTTTTTAATAGTCGAAAGTGATTGGAAGGCAACCAACACCCTTTCCACGCCCACCATTTCCCCAAACACATCCAATCAAAATTTTTAGATAGCTATTTTGTTCAACGTAATTGAAAGATCTAGAAATTAAGTATTTGAGGAGGACACTCCGCCCCCCCCACGGTCCTCAAGTATAATTTATACCCTGGGGCATATAAGGTTTTTATTGAAAGTGTTGTCGTAGAAACTTCAAAAATGGCTCATTCAATTGGGAATTGAGAGGGCTAATGCCCTTATTAACAGTCAAAAGCGATTGGAGGGTGAATTCCCCCACGCCCATCATTTCCCCAGACACTTCCGATCAACATTTTGATATAACCGTTTTGTTGAGCATAGTTGAAGGGTCCGGAAATTATGTTTTGAGTATGACACCCCCCAAAGGCCCTAAGGGTTAAGTTTATAAGTTATGCCCTGGGGCATATTAGGTTTTTATAGAATGCATTGTCGTAGAAACTCAATTGGGAATTGAGATGGCTAGTACTCTTTTTAATAGTCGAAAGTGATTGGAGGGCAACTAACCCCCCTCTCACGCCCACCACTTCCCAAAACATAGCCAATCAAAATTTTGAGATAGCCATTTTGTTCAACGTACTTGTAAGTTCTGGAAATTAGGTCATTGAGGCTGAACCCCCCCCCCCTCCACACAAATCTCACGGCGAGAATCGTAAGTTATTCCCTGGGGGCATGCAAGGTTTTTATAGAAAGCGTTGTCGTAAAAACTTCAAAAAGGAATAAGTTGAGTGGAAATTGAAAGGGCTAGTGCCCTTTTAACAGTCGAAAGTGATTGGAGGGCAACTAACCCCCCTCTCACGCCCACCATTTCCCAAAACACATGCAATTAAAATTTTGAGATACATATTTTGTTCAATGCAGTTGAAAGTTTTGGAAATTTGGTCTTTGAGGATGATAATCCCCCCACACCTTTCAAGGCAAGGGTTGTAAGTTATGCCCTTGGGGCATATAAGGTGTTTATAGAAAGCGTTGTAGTAGAAACTTCAAAAGGATTCATTCGAATGGAAATTGAAAGGGCTATTGCCCTTTTTAATAATAAAAAGTGATTGGAGGGCAACTAACCCTCCTCTCACGCCCACCATTTCCCCAAACACATCAAATCAAAATTTCAAGATAGCCAATTTTTTTCAACGTAGTTTTAGTCAAAGAAATTAGGTCTTTAAGGATGACAACCCCCCCCCCCCCCGCCCACAGCCCTCAGGGTAAGAGTTGTAAATTATGCCCTGGGGGCATATAAGGTTTCTTTTTTTACAGAAAGCGGTGTTGTAGAAACTTAAAAAAAGGCTCATTCGATTGGAAATTGAGAGAGCTAGTGCTCTTTTTAATAGTCGAAGGTGATTGAAGGGCAACAAAGCCCCTCTCAAGCCTACCATTTCCGCAAACACATCCAATCAAAATTTTGGGATATCATTTTGTTCAACATATTTTAAAGTTCAGGAAATTAGGTCTTTGAGAATGACACCCCCCCCCACACACACAACCCTCAGGGCAAGATTTGTAAGTTTTGCTCTGTGGGCATATAAGTTTTTTTTTGTAGAAAGTACTGTCGTAGAAACTTCAAAAAGGGCTCATTCGATTGGAAATTGAAAGGGCTAGTGTGCTTTTTAATAGTCGAAAGTGACTGAAGGACAACTATCCCCTTCTCACGCCCACCATTTTCCCGAACACATTCAATCAAAATTTTAAGATAGCAATTTTGTTCAACATAGTTCAAAGGTCCACAAATTATGTCTTTTAGGATGACAAACCCCCCACAACCCCCAGGGTAAAGGTTGTAAGTTATTTCCTGGGGTATATAAGGTTTCTATAGAAAGTGTTGTCGTAGAAACTTCAAAAATGCTCATTCAACTGGGAATTGAGAGGGCTAGTGCCCTTATTAATAGTCAAAAACGATTGGAAGGCGAATGCCCCCCTCCCACGCCCATCCTTTCCCCAAACACTTCCGATCAACATTTTGATATAGCCATTTTGTTGAGCATAGTTGAAGGGTCTGGAAAATATGTATTGAGTATGACAACACCCCCTCCCCTCCCCAGAGCCCTCTAGGCTAAGGTTGTAAGTTATGCCCTGGCGGCATATAAGGTTCCTATATAATGCGTTGTCGTAGAAACTTCAAAAAGGGATCATTCAATTGGGAATTGAGTTGGCTAGTGTCCTTATTAATAGTCAAAAGCGATCGGAGGGCAAATGCCCCCCACGCCCATAATTTCCCCTAAGACTTCCGATCAACATTTTGGTATAGCCATTTTGTTAAACGTAGTTAAAGGGTCTGGAAATTATGATTTGAGTATGACAACCCTCACAAAGCCTCACAAGATTGTGAGTTATGCCCTGGGAGCATATAATGTTTTTATAGAAAGCGCTGTCATAAAAAATTCAAAAAGAGGTCGTTGAATTGGAAATTGAGAGGGCTATTGTCCTTTTTAATAGTAGAAAGTCATCGGAGGGAGAATCACCACCGCCCCTTGCCCATCATTTCCCCAAACGTTTCCTATTAACATTTTGATATGGCCATTTTGTTCAGCGTAGTTAAAGGGTCTGGAAATTATGTCTTTGAGGATGAAAAACCTCTCCCCATAGCCCTCAGGACAAGGGTCCTAAGTTATGCCCATGGGACATATAAGGTTTTTATAGAAATTTTTGTCTTAGAAGCTTCAAAAAGGGCTGAGTCGATTCGAAATTGATAGAACTAGTGCCTTTTTATTAGTCGAAAATGATCAGAGAGCAAATACCCCCCCCCCTCTGTGCCCATCATTTCCCCAAAATTTTACAATCAAAGTTTTGAGATAGCCATTTTGTTCAGCGTATCAGAAAGGTCTGGATATTATGTTTTTTGAGGATAAAAAATCCCCCCAGCCCTCAGTATAAGGGTTGTGAGTTATGCCCTGGGGACAAATAAGGTTCTTATAGAAAGCGTGGTGACATAAACTTCGGAAAAAGTCTTTTAAATGTTTTCACTTTTATAACTTTAAAAAATCAAAATTAATTAAGACTCTAAGGAATAAATATCAGCATATGTATATTAAACTGACAGTGTTCATTTTTTATCAGTAAATTCATTTTAATATTACCAGTAAAGTACAAATTATATTCTGGCTTTTAGAAAGCATGGGGTTTAGAACCCTACTCGTATTAATTCCTGCTCGTTTTGAGTTTGACTCTGTTATTTATTTTAATTTCTGTTTGTTTGGGTTTCATTTATTTATTGATTAATTAAAAAAACTTTTTCCACAAAATAAGTTTTTCAAAGAAAAGTAAGGAACTCCATTAAAAAAAAATGAGCAAAAATAAAATCAAATAATCTACCAAGCGTGAAACTACCACAAATCAGCATCGATAAATAAATGAAACCCAAAACGAACAGAACTTATAATTATTAACCGAGTCAAACTCAAAACAAGCAGAAATTAACTTAAGTTGGGCGCAAAACCCCTATGCCTTCCCAAGGCCAGAAAAAAATTTGCACTTTACTGAAAAAATACAAATGAATGTGCATTGTCAGTTTAATACACATATACTGATATTTAGTAATCAAAATGTTAATATTATTTGATTTACTAAAGCTATAAAAGTAATAACATTTATATTTTTTCAGTAAAGTGCAAATTTTGTTCTGGCCTAAGGAAGGCATAGGGGTTTTGCAATTGAATGACGATTTCATCGATGATTTCCAATCAAATGAGCCCTTTTTGAAGTTTCTACGACAACGCGTTATATAAAAACCTTATATGCCCCCCTGGGCATAATTTACAACCCTTGCCCTGAGGGCTGTGGGGGGAGGGGGGGGGGGTTGTCATCCTCAAAGACCTAATTTCCAGAACTTAAAATTACGTTGAATAAAATGGCTATCTCAAAGTTTTGATTAGATGTGTTTGGGGAAAAGGTGGGCATAAGAGGCGGGTTAGTTGCCCTCTAATCACTGTTCAACTATTTAAAAGGGCAATAGCCCTTTGAATTTCCAATCGAATGAGCCTTTTTTAAAGTTTCTACGACAAAGCCTTCTATAAGAAACCTTATAAGCCCCCAGGGCATAACTTACAACCCTTGCCCTAAGCTAGACTGTCCTAAAAACATAATTTCTATCTGGAAATCAACTACGCTGAAAAAAATGGCTATCTCAAAATTTTGATTGGATGTGTTTCGGGAAATGGTGGGCGTGGAAGGGGTGTTAGTCGCCTTCCAATCACTTTCGACTATTAAAAAGGGCACAAGCCACTCCAATTTCCAATTGAATGAGCGCTTTTCGAAGTTTCTACGACAGCTTCTTCGATACGAAGTGGCCTGCTCTAAAGGAATACATTAATAAATAATACACTGTGCCAACATTGTTCTTATATGCCCCCAGGGCATAACTTAAAACCCCTGCCCTGAGGACTGTGGGGGAGTGTCCTCCTCTTTACATAGTCCCCGTTTCTTGTCTCGTTCTCGAGTGTCCCCGTTCTTTACCTAGGCATAACTTACAACCCTTGCACTGCGGGCTCTGAGGGGACTATCATCCTAAAAGACCTAATTTCCAGAACGTTCAACTACGTTGAACAAAATGGATATCTTAAAATTTTGATTGGATGTGTTTTGGAAAATGGTGGGCGTGAGAGGGGCGTTAGTCGCTATCCAATCACTTTCAACTATTAAAAAAGGCACTAGCCCTTTCAATTTCCAATTGAATGAGCTTTTTTGAAGTATCTACGACAACGCTTTCAATAAAAACTTTATATGCCCCAGGGCATAACTTACAAACCTTGCACTGAGGGCTCTGAGGGGGTTATCATCATAAAAGACCTGATTTCCAGAACTTTCAACTACGTTGAACAAAATTGATGTGTTTGGGAAAATGGTGGGCGTGAGAGGGGTGTTAGTCGCTATCCAATCACTTTCAACTATTAAAAAAGGCACTAGCCCTTTCAGTTTCCATTTGAATGAGCCCTTTTTAAGTTTCTACGACAACGCTTTCAATAAAAACTTTATATGCCCCCAGGGCATAACTCACAATCCTTGCCCTGAGGGCTCTGGGGGGAGGGGTTATCATCCTTAAAGACCTAATTTCCAAAACTTTCAACTACGTTGAATAAAATGGCTATCTAAAAATTTTGATTGGATGTGTTTGGGGAAAAGGTGGGCGTGAGAGGTGGGTTAGTTGCCCTCAAATCACTTTCGACTATTAAAAAAGGTACTAGCCCTTTGAATTTCAAATCGAATGAGCCCTTTTTCAAGTTTCTACGACAAAGATTTCAATAAAAACCTTATATGCCCCCAGGGCATAACTTATAATCCTTGCCCTGAGGGTTATGGGGGAGTGTCCTCCTCAAAAATATGTTTTCTATCTGGAAATCAACTACGCTGAACAAAATGGCTATCTCGAAATTTTTATTGGATGTGTTTGGGGGAATGATGAATGGGGGGGGCTAGTTGCCCTCCAATCTCTTTCGACTATTAAAAAGGGCACTAGCCCTTTGAATTTCCAATCGAATGAGCCTTTTCTGAAGTTTCTACGACAACACCTGCTATAAAAACCTTGTATGCCCCCAGGGCATAACTTACAACCCTTGCCCTGGGGGCTGTGGGGGAGTGTCCCCCTCAAAAACATATTTTCTATTTGAAAATCAACTACGCTGAACAAAATGGATATCTGAAAATTTTGATTGGATGTGTTTTGGGGAATGATGGGCGTGGGGGGGGGGGGCTAGTTGCCCTGCAATCACTTTCGACTGTTAAAAAGGGCACTAGTCACTCCAATTTCCAATTGAATGAGCCCTTTTCGAAGTTTCTACGACAACTCCTTCGATACGAAGTGACCGGGTATGGAGAACCAAAAAACAACACATTGTGCCCACATCGTTCTTTACTTAGGCATCGCTAGCGCGCTGCCTATGATACTGATTTGTGGTAGCTGGATGCTTGATAGATTAGTTCATTCTATTTTGGTTCATTTTTGGTTTAATGGAGTTCTTTACTTTATTTTGAAAAACTTATTTTAGTGGAAAAAGTTTTTTAAATTAATGATACATAAAAGAGGTTCACGTCTGCGGTTAGAAGACAAGTGACAATGGTAATCCATATATAAAAGTCCGCCGCGTGCCGAGTGACGGTGCTCGGTGGCAAAGCCACCAGGCTCCTGGTACTATAAATATAAGTTAGCTAGTTCAAGTTAGGTTGAATGATCTTAAAATTAATTCAAGGTAGAAGAAAAATGAATCTATTATATAAAATAGAGTCGGTTGTTTTTTTTTTTTTTTTTTTTTAATGTACAAAAAAGTTGATTATATTCGAGGAAAGTCCGATTTTATTTTTGACATTTTTGCTGACACACAAATTGTTCCTTCAAAATAAAAAAAAAGAATCGATTCTTTGAGGCAACGCGGATATTTCTGGATACTGACAGCTTACAACATCATAGCATTTTATGTTTTTTTTAATTTCTTTCTCGTTGGTTTCTTAATGCAGATCAAAGGCTATAGTGGCCCTAGGGGTGAAACATGGTGCAAAAGAAGATATACTTGTATATCCATTATTTTTTCGGTCTAAAAAGGCACTAAAAACCATTATCCCAGTTCAAATAAGACCTCTTTCAATATGACCCCACCAGTGCATGTAAAAAGAGCACAATTGTGATGTAAAAAGCATAAAATTTCGCATTTTCATTTTCAGAGGCTTGGCAGCTCATCCTGGGAGGGATTTGTTTATACAGAATTGGATGATGCAGTTTTATCAAGATTGAAGTGATGAATCACTTTTAAGTGGCCCTTTTCTTTCAAGATAAAAAAAATGAAATTGTAAAAAGTTGCTAAGGCTACCAGCTTCCAATAGAAAGAGAGGGAGATATTTTATTAAAAACAACAGAAACAAAATAACAACAGAGAGGGAAAAAAATATAACAAATGCAATAACACACCCCCTTTATATGTCTTAGTTTCGAAGTTTTGGTTAACATTACCGTGGTCGCTTTTTACAGGACCTGTTTGGCTGCTGGCAACAATATGTAACCATGTCAGTGTCTTATTGGCGGGTCTTTGACAATGGGTCAAGGTTTAATTGCTAATGAAGCCAATGTGAGACCCGTATTGTTCCTTACATTATTAAGAACCTATATTTATTTCCGAAAACAAAACCTGAGGAAAAACTGCAATTGATATTAAGGTTTATTTCAATTGGTCTGGACAAGTGACCAGGACCACTAAAACCCAAGTCAATCAAATATTTTGGGAAAACATCAAGGATACCCTGGATATGGTTTATTTGAACTATAGAAAAATAGAGAACTCACATCAGTAGTGTACTTCATTGATTTATCTGGTTTATATATGGTTTCAAATATGGTTCAAATGTGGTTTTGGTTAAAATATGGTATATTTAAACCATAGACAAAGAGAGAGCTTAGAAAGGTAATGTACTTACATTAGTTTTTTTTATTTATATACGGTTTCTAATATGGTTTAATATGGTTTAAACATGGTTTCTGGTTCAAAAAAGGTTTATTTGAACCACAAAGAAACACAAATTTTACTTAGGTAGTGTACTTACAATTGAGAATCTTCATTCCAGAACGAGCAAATCTGGGAATCGGGTATAACTGTTGGGTAGCCATTTCCACAATTATGAATAACGTCCTGAATTGGATAGTCAGCTGCTATTTTGTTCTTGACCAATATCTCCACTTTCAGTTCTCCATTGGTATTTTTTATCTTGTTGGTTGGTAGAGTCGAGCCAAGAGAAAATCCTATCAAATCGCTGTTTGTAACAAGGTTATTCTTTCTCAGGCTGAAATTGGAAATTAACCATAAGTATTTGAGCATAGAACGAAAACGCTTTGGACTTGGTTTTGTCACAAAATATCGAGGTTTTTGCGATTTTCACGTATTTCTTCATATTTTCATGCAATATTAATTCCTTGTATCTTTTTTTTTAAAGTGGCACCTTCTCTCTAAGATTTCAACACCTGAAAAAAAACGGACTCTTCCTCTGTGTCCAATTTGAATTCTATAGTCCTCTGTACGCATTGTAATACGCACATATGAAGAGAGAAGGGCTGTGGACCTGGTTCTTCTGACAAAAATATCCAGATTTCTTAGCTTTACCTTTTTTTCATATTACTGGCCAATATTCGGCGGTATTTTTTTCAAAGTAGTACGTTCTCCCAAAAATTCCAAACCACCTGACAAATAAATCTCTACACATCAATACTGATTTGAAAACTAAAGCCCTTTGCACGCATGGTAGTATGCGAGTAAAAGGGAGAAAGGGCAGTGGACCTGATTCTGCTCCCACAATCAGAGCCGTTCCTAGGATTAGTTGCCCTCGAGGTAAAAATTAATTACAGCGCTCCCCTTCCAACTCAAATGCTATCTCAAAATAGTCTCAGTAGGATGAAACCAATAACCATCCCACGAAGTTGGTGGCTAGCTGCGTGGGTTGGGAATTTTTGACAGCACAAGTAAAAAAGTAGTATTTCGAATAAAATTTTAGGGGTTCTTAATATAGAGAAAAGAGAAAGAACAAGTAAGAGAGAGAGAGAGAGAGAAAAGAGACAGAGAGAGTACTCACCTCATCAGTGGTGTACGAGATGCTGGATACAGGTCAGGTACCTTCTGACCAGATATAAAGAATCCAACCATTTGCAGACATGTCAAATCAGTTATTTGAGTTATTCCAGATACGCTCAAAGAGCTTGAAGGTGAGCTGGGGGGCCTAAAAATGATTTTGAGTCAGCTTTAAATATTTCTTGGGGGGAGGGGGGGCAAATAAAGACAGAATGATTTAGAGAGACAAAGACAGGGAGCAAAGGGGAGGGAAAACTGGAGAGTGACAAAGAAAGAGAGAAACTCAAAGAGGGAGCGTAAAAACAAGAAAAAGTTCAGGCAATGAATAGTTGCATTTGAAAAAACATTGTTTGAAGCAAGAACAATCAGACGTTTCTAGATAAACATATGCTATTTATTTATTTACTCATTAAAACCAAATACGGTAGGGTTATTATATATGTAAAAAGACTGCTAGAGGTCAGAATACTACAAGGCACCAGATTGTCAAGCAAGGAAGGGGGTGTCTCCAAGCCCAGGGGTGAAACTCCAGTATTTTTATTGGGGGGGGGGGGGGGCAAGAGGGGTCCATATTTGGATAGTCAAGGGACATGGGATATATAATATTTTTTTCTCCACATTAGTGGGGGCAGCTGCCCCCCTCTTGCCCCCTCCAAACATCGTGCCTGTCCGAGTCCCATAGTGGAATCTGAATATACAATTCAAGAGCTTGCCTAGCCAAAACTGTGACTGCTAACGTCGTTGCAGATGACCTTTAGTAGTAGCACCCTTCAAGGAAATTGTAGTCCTGGGAATGACACAGCCTTGCCCTGGGTCTTGAGCAACTCACAGCTCTTCTGGGTTTTGTCCATTCTAATATTCTTTTTGAGTGTTTAAACCCTTCCATGCTATACTAGTTATTATGATTTGCCTCCCCAACGTAGCACAATATCTGCAGGAATGAATTCATATTGAGTCGGAGGTAATAAGTATGGGATTGTTAGTACAGATAGGAGGGTTGATAGGTATACTCGGGTTTAAACACTCAAATACAGATATACTCGGGTTGATAGGAGGAGAATCATAAAACACCTTAGAGCACATTTTGTTAAAGATGGACCAATGTTTAAAAGCCACTAGTAGATTGGAGACTCTGGAGCTGCCCGCTTGTAAGCTGGCTTTTGCACTTTTGTATATTCAGTTCGGAGCCACTAGGCCCGGGCCAGCACAGACGAGAGCCATTCGTTTTCTCAAAGTTCTAACAATTTCAATGATTTAAATAATATAAGAGTTGCGACAAAAAGACTTACAACGTTAACCGAAAACTTTCGAATTGAAACTTCTGACTGAAGAATGAAAATGTTTTAACTTGAAACTTATCAGTTTTGGAAATTCATATTTCAGAGCTAAATTCATATTTATAGAGCATATTTCACATTTCATCTACTTTCAGATGAAAGTAGATGATATAAAAATTTATTTATTCAAGCAGGAAGACAGGGTATTTAGGCAGAAAGTTGGATTCATGAGGAATTAAATAAAAAAACAAGTTTTTTTTTTTTTAACTGAAAGTAAGGAGCGACATTAAAACTTAAAACGAACAGAAATTATTCCGTATATGAAAGGGGCTGTGGCCTCCTCAACGCCTCGCTTGGCGTTGGGGAGGCCACAAACATCATATTGATTCTCTTAAAATAAAGATATGGAGGACTCTCGATATTTCAAGGAAACTTAAAAATACTTGTCCTGGATCAATTTTGAAAATCCTTTTTCACTGCTTGATCCAATCTTATGTTTCGTACTGTCCAATAGTCTGGATGTCAACCTTTCTTCACTGTTAAAACCACTTTCTAAGGCTTATAATAAAGCTAGAAACCTCATTCAGGAAACTAATCGTTCATTAGTTATCCCATTACTTGATAATGAGTCACTGTACATTCTTTTATATGCATGTTTTACTTTTTCTCAGCTTCAAGGTGACCTCCCCCAGCTCCTAAGTGTTCCGCTATCTTTTACTTCTGATCAAAATAATTATAATCTTCGCAATATGACAAATCATGTTCAAGTTCCATTTACTCCTTGCATAAGGTCAGGTTTTAATCCTCTAATGGCGTGTCATATTGTTTGGAATAAGTTGCCTGAATCAGATCGAGGATGCCACTCATTAAGTTTATTTAAAAAAAATTGTTAAAAATTCTTTGGCTTCTCAGAAGTTATTTTTATCTATGTATTTATTTATTTTTCTGTTATTTTTTTTTTGGAATCTATTTAATCTACTTAATTAATTTAGTCTATTTATTCTATTTATTTTTGTTTTCTATAGTTTTTATTTTATCTATATTTTCTTGTCTTCTCCTTTTTGCTCTTCTGTCTGTGAGTAAGAGATCATCTTAAATTTTCTTCTGCTTTTGTTCTTTGAGTAAGTAACTCATTTGCCTTCCCCCTTTTTTACAGGCCAATGAGCCTTTGGGGGAATAGTAACATGTCAAATTGTATGTGTATTTAATGAAGAAAAAAAAAATCTTATCTTATCTCTTATCTTATCTTAGTTACATAATTCAAACAGTATGTTTCTAGCAAGAAGTTCCTAATGACAAAAGTTTTGCAAATCTCAAAATAAATTTTTAAAAGTAATTCTTATTTTTTGGTGCATTCAGATAAATGTCGGTCAACTTCCTAAATAAACCTTATTCAAATAGGGGGGGGGGGAGGAATTCTAAATATGTTTTTTTTATTACGGCTATCCCGAGCCTCTCACCTCTGTGCAAATACATATATGAATGTTTTCATCACACACAAAACATATTCCCAATAAGAAGGGTCTGAGCAACATCTACTCAATATTGCACGCCTAGTCTGAAAACATTTTTTTTTTTTTTTTTAACATTTTGGGTAAGTGAATTTTCTTTTCATTTCTATCTGAAGGGACTCTCACAAAAATTTAGAAAAGGGGGCATAAAATGCACTCTTTGACACTTCTGACGACCCTCAACAAGTTAATATCCCTAAAATTCCCCAGATATGCTCCTTTCCAAAATATCACCCACCCCTTTCTCAAAGAAAGAACCCTTTAAAACATACTTAATATAGTAAGAAACTATCCAATAATGTATTGAAGTGAATGAAGCCCCAAATGAAACAACTTGGTCAAACGATGTTTATAAATACTTTCCCTATAATAAACATTATTCAATAATTTAATTACAATAATGACAATTGCTCATTGTAATATTAATTATTATTATCCCCTTCCCGAAGCCTATTGCTGACTCTAGGTTCGAGCAAGGGGAAAGCTAAGCTAGGAAATTTCTGTGGTGGTGGTAGGGTTCTAGGAAGCAAAGCTTCACCCTCCATTCCTAGGTAGCATAGCATCACCGTCACCGCATCTCAAACTGGTGAAGGGGTGTAAACATCAATATGCTTTACACCGAGCAAGTTGATGGCTAACGCGCTACAGGGTAACGTTGAGGACTGGAGCCCCTTGAGAAAATTATAGCCTAGTACACATCACAGTATTTGCACTGGAATCTAATTAATTTATAATTATTCTGGGTTTCGTTTGATGGACTTTTTTGGGGTTGAAAAACTTCTTCCTAGCTGCTTTATACCTTGGGCTGCCTCCCCGTAATAGCAGGGATGGATCCAGGATTTTTTTAGAGGGGAGGGGGCGCAAAATAGGTTTGTCCAATGAACTTGCGTGAAGAGCAAGTTTAATTAACGCAAACTTGCGCTAAATAAGTAAATTCCACTACTTTAAATTACGTTCGGGGGGAAAACCCCTTCACCCCCTGTGGATCCGCCACTCGGTAATAACATAATATTTGTAGGCGTGAATATATAATGAGTCGGAGGTAATAGGCTTGAGATTGTCTGTGCAGGATTTTGACTCTTGTTGATAGGCGAGCAAGTGCTCAAAACCGTGTTGTGTGATCGAGATAGGCCCAGGTTAGCACAAAGCCATCTTTCAACTGGAAGTCCCAGCAGGGGCGAATCTCCAGCATTTGTTGGGGGAGGGCAAGAGGGGTCCATATCCAGATAGTCAAGGGGCATGGGATATATAATAATTTTTTCTTCACATTACTGGGGTGGGGGTAACTGCCACCCCTTGCAAACCTCCCCCAAACGATGCCTCTGGGCCCCAGGGACTTCTTACTGTTCGGTTCTAAGCACTTCGTGTAGACTTGAGAAGATGTGTTGTTCCCGTCCTGCACTGGTTCTGGAACCATTACTCTTCGTGAGGCCAAAATAATTTCAGTAATTTAAAGAATATGAAATTGCAAATTGGAATGTTACAACGTTGAAAATAATGATTCGCTCATTTTTGACTAAAAAGTGCAAGGTATTAGTCATAGTAGTATATACCCCTGAAGAGCCGACTGACGGAGATAGTACTGACTCAGGTTAATTTACTTACAGCTACAGGACTAAATAGACAGGGTCCCAGGTAGAAATTTTGTGTTTTTATTAGGAGATTAATTAAAAAAAACTTTTTCCACAAAATAAGTTTTTCAAAGAAAAGTAAAGAACTCTATTAAACAAAAAATGAGCAAAAATAAAATCAAATAATCTACCAAGCGTGAAACTACCACAAATCAGCATTGATAAATAAATGAAACCCAAACCGAACAGAAATTAACATAAGTTGGGCGCAAAACCCCTATGCCTTCCCAAGGCCAGAACAAAATTTGCAATTTACTGAAAAATATCAATAATTTTACTTTTATAACTTTAATAAATCAAATAATATTAACATTTTGATTACTAAATATCAGTATATGTATATTTAACTGACAATACACATTCATTTTCCGAGCCTCTCATTTCTGTGCAAGTACATTTATGAATGTTTTCATCACACACAAAATATATTCCCAATAAGAAGGGTCTGAGCAACATCTACTCAATATTGCACGCCTAGTCTGAAAACATTTTTTTTTAAGATTTTGGGTAAGTGAATTTTCTTTTCATTTCTATCTGAAGGGACTCTCACAAGAAGTTGGTAAATGGGGGCATAAAAATGCGTTCTTTGACACTTCTGACGAACCTCAACAAGTTAATATACCTAAAATTCCCCAGATATGCTCCTTTCCAAAATATCACCCACCCCTTTCTCAAAGTAAGAACCATTTAAAACATACTTAATATAGTAAGAAACTATCCAATAATGTATTGAAGTGAATGAAGCCCCAAATGAAACAACTTGGTCAAACGATGTTTAAAAATACTTTCCCTATAATAAACATTATTCAATAACTTAATTACAATAATGACAATTGCTCATAGTAACATTAATGCAAGAACTTCAAATATGCTTAGGGACAAATGCACTATCACGCGGCAGTGTAACCTCTCAAACTAGGAGGCCATATAAACATTTTTTTTGATAGGTTTAAACCAGTTTGCTGCCTTACGATTTTAGTTCGATAGTTTTTCGTTTATATTTGGGCCACACTTTTGTTTCAAGGCCCAAAATTTCACTTTGCTTTGTCGCAGTTTCTTTTTAATGTGCTTGAAAAGGTTGTTACAGTTAAAATTTTGATTTCTTTTTTCCATACTACAGTTATTTGATTCAGCACAATAGCCTCCAGTAAAAAAAATAAAGCAAACAAACAACAAAACAAAACAACAAAAGAAAAACACCGTAGTGACAATCTTTCCCGGAAAAAAAAAAAATGCGGAATTTGGTATTTTTATAGATAGGGACTTGCAACATCTGCTCTGTTTCTCAGAAGTCGAAAATTTGATGGTGTAATTTTCATTAATATTCTACGACTATTTGGGAGTGTTTTCCCTCTTATCAAAGGTTGCACAAATGTTTCTACTCAAATAGCCTTTTATGAGTGACTGAAAAATTGGTAAATAGGCTATTGTATGTATGGAATTAACTTGAAAAGCAGTTTCTTCTGATGAACATGCTACTGATAAAATTCGGGTTTTCGGAGTCGCCGTTTCTATTAAGAAGTCTTACATTTATTACCGTGCACCAGTTTCAAATGTTGAACTTTAGAAAAACAATTAGTGAATCAGAGGTGAGAGACAGATCCAAAATATGCAAGATAGTTGCAATTGTTTTGTAAGCTTTCATGCTGCCCTTTGACGTTGTCGTTTTAAAACTTTAGTGGAAATTAGTACAGGATCCCCTTCCCGAAGCCTATTGCTGACTATAGGTGGGAGCAGGGGGAAAGCTAAGCTAGGAAATTTCTGTGGTTGTGGTAGGGTTCTATGAGATATGAGATATACATTTATTAAAAAGAAAACAAACACTATTCGCCTTTCGCCTGCCAAGAAAGGCAATAAGCTTGAAAGGGCAAGCGAGGTTATCACACTCAGCTAATTAAAACAACATTCATACCTTGCTACTCAACACACAAGAAACTTATCTGATGAAGGAATAAAGGAAAAAAGAGAGAAAGTGGAAAAGACAAGAAGAAGATAGAAAAAAAAGCAAAAAAAAAAACAAAGTAAATCGGGGAAATACCTTAAATAGAATGACAACCTGGAGTGGGCTTAACACCAAATTCACTCACGAGATAAAAGAAACTTCTTTGCCCGTGACTTGAAAGCCGGAAGACTAGGCGCATTTTTCACACACTCGGGCAATATATTCCAAACATGGGGACCATAATGGCGAATCACAAAAGATGCCCGAGTGGTGCTCCTAAACTCATGAGTTATCAGCTTTTCTTGTATTAGGATCATGACGGTCTCTATTAAAAGTAAAAAGATTTTCAAAAGCAGGGGTGAGCAGCTGATTCAAATATTTATACGAGAAAATCGCGGCTTGGTAATCTCGAATTCGGGATACATCCATTAACTTATTCCTTTTAAAATGCTCATGAGCAGGAAACTCATCAGAATCATCAAATTCAGATAATAATTTTACAGCTCTATTCTGAAATTTTTGTACTCTTTTGAAACATGTTACAAAATTACTTGCCCATATAGAGCATCCGTAGCTAATATATGGGTAAAATATAGAAAAATAAATCATTTTCAGGATCTTTTTTGGGACTAGATTTTTGATTCTTCGCATCACACCAAGGCCTCTGCTTAATTTTTCAGCTATTGCACTTGAATGGTTTTTTCACGACAGGTTTTCATCAATTAAAACCCCCAAATACTTCGTTGTAGCTACTCTCTTTATCACATTTTCTTGAACCGTGATATGGTCATTTCCAGCACTAGACGAAAGTGTAGAAAATATCATGAAAAAAGTTTTAGAAAAGTTTAGGGTTAACATATTTTGCTGAGAAAAAGTTAGAAATTCAGAAACTGCATTATGAATTTTATTATATAAAACATCAAGTGAAGGCGCTGCCAGAAAGAGCAAAGTGTCATCTGCAAACAGGATGACACAAGCCTCTGACAGGTAGTGTTTCACTCGATCAATGAAAATAATGAAAAGTAGAGGTCCCAAGATTGACCCTTGTGGGACCCCACACTCTA
Organism: Artemia sinica; assembly: GCA_027921565.1. Classification (NCBI taxonomy): domain Eukaryota; kingdom Metazoa; phylum Arthropoda; class Branchiopoda; order Anostraca; family Artemiidae; genus Artemia; species Artemia sinica. Next base: position 3,454,269 of record CM051271.1, on the reverse strand, counting down.
TTTTCTTTTTGAAGATAAAAATGACCCATTCTGAACTATCTGATACCGATTGTGTAGATACGATGAAAACCACTCCAGACTTGAACCCTTCACCCCAATCGAGTCAAGAGCTTGAATAAGCTCTGAGTGGTCCACCGTATCGAACGCTTTTTTCATATCCAAAAACACAGCTGCGGGTATGAGACCAGCTTCAAATGCATCACTAATCCAATCAACCAATTTCAGAACTGCTATATCCGTAGATAGCCCTTTTCTGAACCCAAATTGATTTTCCATTAGAATTTTATTCTTTTCAATATAATAACTTAACTGGGCATGTACCACTTTCTCATATAACTTAGAGAAAAATGGGAGAATAGATATAGGTCTTCGATTCGATGGGTCATCTTTTTTCCCTCCTTTATGAAGAGGAACCACTCTTGCAATCTTTAGTGCTTCCGGGAAGACTCCAAGATCTAGAGAAAGGTTGATGAGGTGCGTCAACACAGGTAAGACACTCGTTTTTGCGGCCTTTATGAGTTTCAGGGAAAACTCGTCCATCCCGCTAGAGCTTGACTTCATCGTAGCCAAGAATCGTGCCACTTCCCGTTCCGAATATCTTGCAAACTCAAAGGAATTCTGACTTACAGGCTGTCTTTCAACGACAGATCCAAAACTCGCAGATGTGCGTAGTTTAGCCCGCGCTTGATCGCAAAGTCTTTTTCCTTCATTTGCAAAATAACCACACAGAAATTCAGATATGTCTTGAGAATCAGTAAGACGACCTCTTGGTGTCTCCATGACTCTCACCTCCTCCTTACTATGAAATTTACCCAAAAGTTTATTTATTGTTTTCCATTTATTTTTCATATTCCCTTGATTTTCATGAAATTCATTTTGGAAATAAAGTTTCTAAGCATTCCGTTTTACTGAATTTAAAATATTCCGAAATCTCTTGAATTTTATAAAACTATCATCTGAATGATCCTTTAAATAATTCACATAAAGTTTGTTTTTCTGCTTTATTGAAACTAGAATAGCTTTTGTTATCCATGGTTTCTTAGGAAAATTTCTATTAGGGTTTATTCTTCGCAAGGGACATGTTTCATTCATTACATTCGTCACTATCTCACTGAATAGGTCATATGCAGTATTTGGACACTTTTCCTTTATTACACGCGAGAAATTTGTTTCATCCATCATATTTGCAAAACTCCTTAGGTTTTTATTATTCATTTCACGGTAAAACGAAGCCCTTTCATTTCGTTTATTTTCCTTTGACTGATTCAGCTTTATTTTACTTATTAAAAGAAGGTGATCCGAGCCGTCGGACACAACCACATCTGCTTGGGATCTTTCAAGCAATCCACCATTAACGAAAAAATTATCAATTAAAGATGCCGAGAGATGCGAAATCCGAATTGGAATAGTTACAAGAGGAAAACTATCATGTGACACCATCATATTAACAAAATCTGAGCTATTCGCTCTTTTCAGTAAATCTATATTAAAATATCCCATTATAAATTTGTTTTTATTTCATTATTAATTTTATCTAACAATGGTTCAAATTCATCAAGAAAAAAACTAATATCACATGATGGATTTTTGTAAATTAATCCCAAAATCAAGTTCCTTTCCCCTTCATTTTTTATTTCAATGAAAAGTGTTTCGATCCTACCTTCAAGCCACAGGGAAAGGTCATCCCTAACCCAATATTGGGTACCTTCATTAATCAAAAGGCCTAGACCGCCCCGCTCCATGGTTGTCCGTTCTCTTCGCTCGCAAATATATCCTGGGAAAGAAAAATCCCATGGCAGTGACTTGCTAGAAACAAATGTCTCACAAAGGCCTACAATACACGGTTTTTTATCTAGCGAACTTAAAATCTCACATAAAGAAGAATATGCCGTTCTTAGACCTTGACAATTCCAGAAAACGATCGCTCTTTCTGCACTCGCAGGATTTGAATACTCATAAAGATTATTCGGATTCACATAATTACTTGGGCGACAATTCAACGAAAAATTATCGATGCATTCATCTTCCCCCGCAAGTGTGTCACGAGCTTGGCTTCCAAGAATAAACCGTTTTTTTTTTCAAATTTATTCAAAGGGTCATAATATGTATTCGCTCTCATGAAGAGGGTGACTAACTTTACGGGAAAAAAAAAAAAAAAAAAAAAAAAAAAAAAAAAAAAAAAAAAAAAAAAAAAAAAAAAAAATATACTGATAGGCAGAAAGAAGAAGGAAAATGAAAGAGAGAAGAAAAGAAAAAAAAACGTGAAAGGAACTGAAAATTTGGCTATAAAATACAAAAGGGAAAACAAGCATACAAGTAATTCAACAACACGATTTACACAACACAAATTTATATGGTCAGATTCGGCAAACGAACCACTTCAGCCATAGCTCGAATTTTACGGATCTCGCCCACTGAGTTTTTTTCCAAAAGTCTTCCAGTTATTCGACCAAACATTTCTGTTTCCAAGCTTACTCTTAGCCAAGTCAAGAATCTGTTTCTTTTTTGATGTTAGGTACTCGGTGACAAAAATTCCCGACGGAGCAAGCTTTGACTTACATGCAAACACTTTTCTTGCAATTTCAGCAGACTTGAACGCAACCAACACAGGCAAAGGACGCTTTTTTTCATTTACAATGGTGTCCGAATCAGTATAATTTGCTCGAAATTGAAATACAGAAACTATTGCGGTCGAAGAAAAATCAGAAATTTGCATTTTATCTGTAATCACATTCAATACACACTCAGAGATGGGAAGACCCCCACTGTGGTCAACACCAGGAAATACGAGCTGATTCAGTCGTTTTTCCTGCTCTATATCATTAAGACGGGTTTCAAGCTGTTCAACCCTATTTTCCAGGGCTAGGTTCGCGTTTTGAAGAGCCCGTAGTTTTTTTTCAATCTCATCAAACTTAGTCGAATACTGAACGAGTATAGAGTCGTGAATATGAGAAACGATAGAGTCAACCATATACGCACTATTTGACATTCCAACTTTTTTACAAACTTCTTTTTCAATATCATTCCGGATATTGGATTTAAGTGTGTCCAAGTCCGATAAAACAGAGTTTATTGAATTCACCGATGTATCTGGTAAACTTGAACCACTAATCTCAAGATGCTTATGAGGAAAATCAGCTAATTCCGCAAAAGCGTTCGCAACGCCTAATTCATTTTTCTTCTTAGCCTCCTTTGAAATGCTAACAAAGTTCGAAAGCTGTGAGGCTGTTGTTGTCACGATTTCATGGCTTTCGTAACAAAATACAACGTAAGATATTTTATTGTTCTTGGCCTTAATTATGTCCAACACTCGGCAGGGCCATGGTGGATAACTTCTGAATTTTGCTAGAACAACAGCATCCTTTGTGAACTGAACCATTGAAATGTATTATCAAAAAGGCAAAAAACTACACTTAACTTTGAGTAGGTAGGTCAAATGAACTTATGAATCACCTTATGATCGGTTGGTGGACTTTTTTTGGGTTAAAAAACCTCTTCCTAGCTGCTTTATACTTTGGGCTGCCTCCCTGTAGTAGCAGGGGCGGATCCAGTTTTTTTTAGCGGGGGGGGGGGGGTGCAAAATAGGTTGATCCAATAAACTTGCGTGAAGAGCAAGTTTAATTAACACAAACTTGCGCTAAATAAGTAAATTCCACTACTTTAAGTTACGTTAGGGGGGAACCTGTGGATCCGCCACTCGGTAATAGCATAATATTTGTAGGCATGAACATATAATGAGCCGGAGGTAATAGGCTTGAGATTGTCTGTGCAGGATTTCGACTCTTGTTGATGGAAGAACAAGTGATCGAAACCGTGTTATGTGATCGAGATAGGCCCAGGAGCATTTTTTTTTTGGGGGGGGGGCAAGTGGGGTCAATATCCAGATAGTCAAGGGGCATGGGATATATAATAATTTTTTCTTCACATTATTAGGATGGGGTAACTGCCCCCCCCCCCTTGCACCTTTCCCCAAACGATGCCCCTGGGTCCCAGAGACTTCTTACTGTACGGTTCTAAGCACTTCGTGTAGACTTGAGAAGACGTGTTGTTTCCCGTCCTGCACTGGTTCTGGAACCATTGCTCTTCGTGATGCCAAAATAATTTCAGTAATTTAAGGAATATGAAATTGCAAATTGGAATGTTACAACGTTGAAAATAATGATTCGCTCATTTTTGACTAAAAAGTGCAAGGTATTAGTCATAGTAGTATAAACCCCTGAAGAGCCGACTGACGGAGATAGTACTGACTCAGGTGAATTTACTTACAGCTACAGGAATAAATAGAAAGGGTCCCAGGTAGAAATTTTGTGTTTTTATTAGGAGATTAAGTAAAAAAACATTTTCCACGAGATAAGTTTTTCAAAGAAAAGTAAAGAACTCCATTAACGAAGAATGAGCAAAAATAAAATCAAATAATCTACCAAGTGTGAAACTACCACAAATCAGCATCGATAAATACATGAAACCAAAAACGAACAGAAATTACACTAAATAACCGAGTCAAACTCAAAACGACCAGAAATTAACATAAGTTGGGCGCAAAACCCCTATGCTTTCCCAAGGCCAGAACAAAATTTGCACTCTACTGAAAAAAATATAGATGTTTTTACTTTTATAACTTTAATAAATCAAATAATGTTAACATTTTGATTACGAAATATAAGTATATGTATATTAAGTTGACAGTGCACATTCATTTGTATTTTTTCAGTAAAGTGCAAATTTGTTCTGGCCTTGGGAAGGCATAGTGATTTTGCACCCAACTTATGTTAATTTCTGCTCGTTTTGAGTTTGACTCGGTTAATAATTATAATTTCTGTTCGTTTTGGGTTTCATTTATTTATCGATGCTGATTTGTGGTAGTTTTACGCTTGGTAGATTATTTGATTTTATTTTTACTAATTTTTTGTTTAATCGAGTTCTTAACTTCTCTTTGAAAAGCTTATTTTGTGGACAAAGTTTTTTTTTAATTAATTTCTGTTCGTTTTATAGTGACATAGTCTTTTCAGGGAAAAAAAATAATACTTTAAATCTTTTCGTTTTTTTAAGACTTTATAGTTTGACCTGCTATTTGTATGCTGAAGAAAATTTTTCAGCAGTTTTTATCAACATACACCCTTTTAAAAATCTGAACAAATTTTAGTACTGTTTAATTTAGTTTCATACCTCCTCTAGTTGACCTGAAATGGAAAACTTGATACCATTCGCAAAAGACCTGTTTACTTTCTTTGATAGCTTGGATACACTTACGCTATTTTGATTTGGTTAACTTTTAAGAGCATAAGTAGCCCCGAAAGTTTGAACATAATACCCTCAGTCGTTCTTGGGATACTACTGAGATGCCTTATTGGGAATTAGCATTAACACAGTGCATTTTGATTTAATCTTAAGGCAACATTAGTTTTTAAACATAATGGGCAAATGAGAGGGTGGGCATACGAGGGTGGGAGGGGGAGGAGGATTATTTGCCCTCCAGCCACTTTCGACTATTAAAAAGGGAATCAGCCCTTTCTTTTTTCAATCAAATGAGCCCTTTTCGAAGTTTCCACGACAACTCCTTCGATACGAAGTGCCCTGGTCTAAACAACAACAACAACAAAAATAATACATTATACCCATATCGATCTTTACTATAAAAATGTCAAGCCTTCCAATCACTTTCGACTATAAAAGGGGCACTAGGCCTTTCGATTTCCAATCGAATGAGCCCTTTTTGAAACGAAAACGCTTTCTATTAACACCTTATATGCCCCCAGGGTATGAATTACAACCCTTACCCTAAGGTCTGTTAGGGTGGTTGTCATCTTCAATGACCAAATTTACAGAGCTTTCAACTACGTTAAACAAAATGGCTATCTCCAAATTTTAATTGGATGTTTTTGGGAAAGTGGTGGGCGTGAGAGGGGCGGTAGTCACTCTCTAATCACTTTCAACTATTAAAATGGCCCTAGCCCTTTCGATTTCCAATCAGATGAGCCCTTTTAAGTTTCTACGATAAAACTTTCAATAAAATCTTATATGCCCCCAGGGCATAACTTACAACCCTTGCCGTGAGTGCTGTAGGGGGGGAGGTGTCATTCTCAAAGACCTAATTTCTAGAACTTTATACTACGTTGAACAAAATGGCTATCTGAAAATTTTGATTGGATGCGTTTGGAGGAATGGTGGGCGTGAGAGGGGGGTTAGTTATCCTCCAACCACTTTCGACTATTACATAGGGCCATAGCCCTCTCAATTTCCAATTGAAAGAGCGCCTTTTGAAGTTTTAGGACAACTCTATCTATAAAAACCTTATATGCCCCCAGGACGGAACTTACAACCTTTGGCCTTGGGGCTCTGGGGGGTTTGTCATCCTTAAATACATAATTTCCAGAACTTTCAACTACGTTTAACAAAATGGCTATCTTTAAACTTTGATTTAATGTTTTTGGGGAAATGGTGGGCGTAAGAGGGGGGTTAATTACTCTCCACTCACTTTCGACTATTAAAAAGGGCAATTTCAATTTCCAATCAAATGAGCCCTTTTTGAAATTTCTATAACAACTTTCTATATAAACTTTATATGCCCCAAGAGCATAACTTACAACCCTTGCACTGAGGGCTCTGAGGGGGTTATCATCCTAAAAGACTTAATTTCAAGAGCTTCCAACTACGTTGAACAAAATGGATATCTCAAAATTTTGATTGGATGTGTTTGGGAAAATGGTCGGCGTGAGAGGGGCGTTAGTCGCTCTCCAATCACTTTCAAATGTTAAAAAAGGCACCAGCCCTTCCAATTTCCAATTGAATGGGCCCTTTTGAAATTTCTTCGCTTTCGATAAAAACCTTATATGCCCCTAGGGCATAACTTACAACACTTGCCCTGAGGGCTGTGGGAGGGGAGGGGTTGTTATCCTTAAAGACCTAATTTCTAAAACTTTCAACTACGTTGAATAAAATGGCTATCTAAAATATCGGTTGGATGTGTTTGGGGAAAAGATGGGCGTGAGATCACTCAAATCACTTTCGACTATTTAAAAGAGCACTAGCTCTTTGAATTTCCAATCGAATGAGCCCTTTTACAAGTTTCTACGACAAAGATTTCAATAAAAACCTTACATGCCCCCAGGGCATAAGTTATAACCCTTGCCCCGAAGACTCTGGGGGGAGTGTCCTGCTCAAAGGTATAATTTCATGAACTTTGAACTGCGTGGAACAAAATGGCTATACCAAAATCTATATTGGATGTGTTTGAGGAAACGGTGGGCATGGAAGGGGTGTTAGTTTCTTTCCAATCACTTTCGACTATTAAAAAAAAAGGGCACTAGCCATTTCCATTTCCAATCGAATGAGCCCCTATTGAAGTTTTTACGACAACACGTTCTATAAAAACCGTATATGCCCCCTGGGCCATAATTTATAACCCTTGCCCTGAGGGCTGTGGGGGGGGGGGGGTTGTCATCCTCAAAAAGTTAATTTCCAGAACTTAAAACTACGTTGTATAAAAATGGCTATCTCAAAATTTTGATTAGATGTGTTTGGGGAAAAGGTGGGCGTGAGAGGAGGGTTAGTTGCTCTCTAATCACTTTCGACTATTAAAAAGAGCACTAGCCCTTTGAATTTCCAATCGAGTGAGCCTTTTTTGAAGTTTCTACGAAAACGCCTTCTATAAAAAACCTTATATGCCCCCAGGGCATAACTTACAACCTTTGCCCTAAGGGATGTGGGGGACTGTCCTCCTCAATAACATAATTTCTATCTTGAGAACAACTACGCTGAACAAAATGGCTATCTAAAATTTTGATTGGATGTGTTTCGGGAAATGGTGGGCGTGGAAGGGTTGTTAGTCGCCTTCCAATCAATTTCGACTATTAAAAAGGGCACAAGCCACTTAAATTTCCAATTGAATGAGCAATTTTCGAAGTTTCTACGATTAATTCTTAGATGCGAGGTGCCCTGCTCTAAAGGGAAAATTAATAAATAATACATTGTGCCAATATTGTTCTTATATACCCCCAGGGCATAACTTAAAACACTTGCCCTGAGGGTTATGGGGGAGTGTCCTCCTCAAAAATATATTTTTTATCTGAAAATCAACTACGCTGAACAAAATGGCTATCTCAAAGTTTTGATTGGATGTGTTTGGGGTAATGATGGGCGTGAGGGGGGGGGGGATAGTTGCCCTCCAATCACCTTCGACTATTAAAAAGGGCACTATTCACTCCAATTTCCAAGAAAATGAGCCCTTTTCAAAGTTTCCACGACATCTCCTTCGATACGAAGTGCCCTCGTATGGAATAAATAAATAAATAATACATTGTGCAAACATCGACTTTACTTAGGCATCGCGATCACGCCGCCTATGATTTATACAACAAATTTCTATATAAACCTTATATGCCCCCAGGGCATAACTTACAACCCTTGCACTGAGGGCCCTGAGGGGGTTATTATCCTAAAAGACCTAATTTCCAGAACTTTCAACTACATTGAACAAAATGGATATCTCAAAATTCTGATTGGAAGTGTTTGCTAAAATGGTGGGTGTGAGAGGGGCGTTAGTCGCTATCCAATCACTTTCATTTATTAAAAAGACACTAGCCCTTTCAATTACCAATTGAATTAGCCCTTCTGAAGTTTCTACGACAACGCTTTCAATAAAAACTTTATATGCCCCCGGGCATAACAAGCAACCCTTGCACTGAGGGCTCTGAGGGGGGTTGTCATCCTAAAAGACCTAATTTCCAGAACTTTCAGCTACGTTGAACAAAATGGATATCTCAAAATTTTGATTGGATGTGTTTGGGAAAAGGGTGGGCGTGAGAGGGGCGTTAGTCGCTATCCAATAATTTTTAACTATTAAAAAAGGCACTAGCCCTTTCAATTACCAATTGAATGAGCCCTTTTGAAGTTTCTACGACAACGATTTCAATAAAAACTTTATATGCCCCCAGGGTATAACTTATAACCCTTGCCCTTAAGACTGTAGGGGGATTGTCCTGCTCAAAGGTATAATTTCCTGAACTTTGAACGTCGTGGGACAAATTGGCTATCTTAAAATTTTTATTGGATGTGTTTGGGGAAATGGTGGGCGTGGAAGGGGTGTTAGTTGCCTTCCAATCATTTTCGACTATTAAAAATGGAACTAGCCATTTCAATTTCCAATCGAATGAGCCCATTTTGAAGTTTCTACGACAACTTGACTTACTTGACTTATGTCCCATCCGTCCTTGAAGGTCTTTTTGGGGCCTCTTCTTTAACCAGTTCATTGATATGCCTCCTGCAGGTGCTTCCGTTGTCGAACAGGCGGCAGAGTTGTGGCAGGTTGTGGGGTTTAGAATTTTTCTTTCCATCTCTTCGGAGGGCGACCTCTGGGGTGAGAACCGTGTGCTCGTCCATCGAAGGTTATCTTCGGAAGACGAGTGCTAGCCATGCGTTGGGTATGTCCAAGCCATTTTAGTTGTTGTAGTTTTATTTTTCCAGTATTGTAAATTTGACTCTCAGATTATGGAGAAGCTTGGAGTTGGAGAGTCTGTCGTGGTAGGTGATACCAGCGATGCGTCGTAGAGATTTGGTTTCAAAGGCAGCTAGGCGGCATTGATCGTCTGTTTTAAGCCTCCAGGATTCACAGGCATAGATGGCGATCGGAATAATGAGGGAGTAGAAGAGTCTCATTTTGAGAGTTGTTGTTAAGTTCTTATTCCTCCAGATGGGCATCAGAGCTTTTAAACTTGAGTTCGCAAGTGTCAGGCGTCTCTTGATGTCTTTGAGTTGGTTTTTATCAGAAGTAAGTAAGCTCCCAAGGTAGGTGAAGCCTTCTACCCACTCAATGGTATCTCGACCAAGCCGAAGGCTGAGATTTACCTGTGAATCCAGCTTGCGTGAGCAGCGCATGGCTTTCGTTTTTGAGGTTTTGATAGCCATCCCGAAGAGGTTGGTAGACGAGTAAACGCTGTTAGCCTGAGATTGTAGATCTTGAAGGGACTCGGCTATTAGGTCTATGTCATCAGCATATGCTAGTTTGTCTATCATCACTCCACCGACAAGGGCGCCGGGTGGGTTACCTGTGAGTGAAAGGGCTGCTGTTAGGAAGAGATTGAACAGCTCCGGTGATATTAGGCAACCTTGAAGCACTCCGGTAGAGGTTTTGAAGCTCTCGGTAAGTCCTTCTCCAGTCATGATGCGGCTTCTGAACTTCTTATACATGTCTTTGATCAGCGAGATCAGGTTGGATGGGATGCCAAAGTGAAGAAGGATGTGCCATAGACCTTCTCTCCATATCCGATCGAAAGCTTGTTTAAAGTCTATGAAAAGGTGGTAGATGCTGCGGGCAAGTTAGCTATACTTTTCCATGATCTGTCGAACAGTGAATATCTGATCAATTGTTGATCTATTAGGTCGGAAGCCAGCTTGGTATTCCGAAATGACCATTGAGGAAATGGCTCGTATACGCCCGAGATGACTCTTGTGAGGATTTTTGCTGCATGGTTGGTAAGACTTATTGGGCGGTAGTTGTCGCAGACAGCTTTAGAACCTTTCTTATGCAGGGGGATTATCGTGGCTTCACACCAGGGTGAGGGGAAGTGACATTTTTCCCAAGCAGCTGTGGCAATTTTCTGGTAAAGGTCAAGGAGTGGTTTGCAGTTTACTTTCAGTAGTTCGGGCTGGATTCCATAGGGACCGGCAGCTTTGTTTGTTCTCAAGTCTCTGATAGCTGCTTCTATTTCAGAGTGAAGAGGGGGAAGACTTGGGTCAGTAGAGGTTATGGGGAAAGTGTCGAGGATTGTTGGGTCTGGGTGGATGTCCAGATTCAGTTTATTTTCAAAATGGTTTTTCTATCGAGAGTGGATTCCGTCTGTGGATTGTATTTGGTTTCCATGTTCGTCGAGAAGGGAACATGCTTTGATGTCCTACTTATTGGCCAGTTCCTGCACTCTTCTGTACATGTAGTGGGGGTCTCCTTTCTTGAAGTCCGATTCACATTGATCACACGTTTCTTTAATAAAAGCACGATGAGCACGTCTGATGGTTTTCTCTACAGCTCGTTTGAGTTGCTTGTATCGGTCCCTACTTTTTTTTATCTTGCTTGTTCGTGAGTTGGCGCTTTTTGTCGCAGAGGGAGATGATCTCGTCTGTTATCTAAGGTTTCTGATTGTTTTTTTTGGGTACCCAGTGTGGAATGAGCGACATCACATATGATATTTGTGCTGCTAGTCACCAGGTTGTCAATATCTTCCTTAGACAGGATAGGTGGAGAGCTCGACGTGAGCTCCGAAATTTTTCGGATAGAATGGTGATATAGGTCATACGTGTGTTCTCGTCTTTCAGTAGATCAACTTAAAATTTGGGGGTTTTCTTAGACAACTTTGATGTTGTTTTAAGTCTTGTTTTGAACCTAAACATGACAAGCGAGTGGTCGCTGTCAAAGTCGCCACCAGCTAGCGTGACCGTGTTTAGGACGGACGTTTTCCAACGTCTAGACACAAGGATGTAGTCTATTAAGTCTTTAGCTTTTCTCTCCGGTGAGGTCCAGGATGTCTTACGGCGAGGTCTGTGCTTGAACAGTGTGTTTGTAATGACTAAATCGCTGTCTCTGCAGAATTCGATAAGGCGTTCTCCTCTTCTGTTCATTTTTTCCGTGTCCAAATTTGCCCATTAAATCTTCGTGTCCTGTGTGGCTGTTTCCAGCGATGGCGTTGAAGTCACCAATGACAAAGATTATGTCCTTTTTAGGGACAGAATCAACTAGACTTTGAAGCTGGAGATAGAAGTTTTCAGACTCTTCGTCGTCTCTGCTGGAATCCGGAGCGTATACTTGGATAATTGTTAGGTTGGTGGGTGACTCTTTCAGGCGGATCATGATGATCCGTTTCGTGAGGGGGGTTAACGGAGATTAAGGATTTTCTGGCTTTATTAGACAGTAGGAAACCTACACCTTGTCGATGTTTCCCATCATTACGTCCCGAAAGTAGAAGGGTAACAATCTCCATAATTCTCTTCACCAGTGACTGGAAGATGGGTTTCGGCGATACCAATAACGTCCTAGCTGTACCGTTTTATCCCTCTTAGGAGTAGGTCTATTTTTCCTTGTTTAGCGAGGGTTCTAGTGTTGAGGGTACCTATTGACATAGTTATTTTTGGAGAAACAATAGCCTCCAGGGTTGGAGTTGTCAACGTATATATATTCGAACGATTCACGGTCGTCGAGTCGTCGGCTGCCCCGGTAGCTCTTAACACATTATCGTCGGTTACCCCACACTTGGTAGCACTGGTTCTCATATTTGATCTCTTATTCAAATTCATCATTAAAATTAAAGAAGGGGTTTCTTGGCTGGCTTCGGGACAGCGGTAAGCCCCTCCTCTCTGTCCCTAGCAGGGGGCGACTGTATCTATTACCGATAGTGCACTATAAAAACCTTATATGCCCCCAGGGCACAACTTACAACACTTGCACTTAGGGCTCTGAGGGGGTTATTATCCTAAAAGACCTAATTCCCAGAACTTTCAACTACGTTGAACAAAATGGGTATCTCAAAATTTTGATTGGATGTGTTTGGGAAAAGGGTGGGCGTGAGAGGGGCGTTAGTCGCTATCCAATAATTTTTAACTATTAAAAAAGGCACTAGCCCTTTCAATTTCCAATTGAATAAGCCCTTTTGCAAGTTTCTACGACAAACATTTCAATACAAACTTTATATGCCCACAGGGTATAACTTATAACCCTTGCCCTTATGACTGTAGGGGGACTGTCCTGCTCAAATGTATAATTTCCTGAACTTTGAACGTCGTGGGACAAATTGGCTATCTTAAAATTTTTATTGGATGTGTTTGGGGAAATGGTGGGCGTGGAAAGGGTGTTAGTTGCCTTCCAATCATTTTCGACTATTAAAAATGGAACTAGCCATTTCAATTTCCAATCGAATGAGCCCATTTTGAAGTTTCTACGACAACTTGACTTACTTGACTTATGTCCCATCCGTCCTTGAAGGTCTTTTTGGGGCCTCTTCTTTAACCAGTTAATTGATATGCCTCCTGCAGGTGCTTCCGTTGTCGACCAGGCGGCAGAGTTGTGGCAGGTTGTGGGGTGAGAAGTTTTCTTTCCATCTCTTCGGAGGGCGACCTCTGGGGTGAGAACCGTGTGCTCGTCCATCGAAGGTTATCTTCGGAAGACGAGTGCTAGCCATGCGTTGGGTATGTCCAAGCCATTTTAGTTGTTGTAGTTTTATTTTTTCCAGTATTGTAAATTTGACTCTCAGATTATGGAGAAGCTTGGAGTTGGAGAGTCTGTCGTGGTAGGTGATACCAGCGATGCGTTGTAGAGATTTGGTTTCAAAGGCAGCTAGGCGGCATTGATCGTCTGTTTTAAGTCTCCAGGATTCACAGGCATAGATGGCGATCGGAATAATGAGGGAGTAGAAGAGTCTCATTTTGAGAGTTGTTGTTAAGTTCTTATTCCTCAAGATGGGCATCAGAGCTTTAAAACTTGAGTTCGCAAGTGTCAGGCGTCTCTTGATGTCTTTGAGTTGGTTTTTATCAGAAGTAAGTAAGCTCCCAAGGTAGGTGAAGCCTTCTACCCACTCAATGGTATCTCGACCAAGCCGAAGGCTGAGATTTACCTGTGAATCCAGCTTGCGTGAGCAGCGCATGGCTTTCGTTTTTGAGGTGTTGATAGCCATCCCGAAGAGGTTAGTAGACGAGTAAACGCTGTTAGCCTGAGATTGTAGATCTTGAAGGGACTCGGCTATTAGGTCTATGTCATCAGCATATGCTAGTTTTTTCTATCACCACTCCACCGACAAGGGCGCCGGGTGGGTTACCTGTGAGTGAAAGGGCTGCTGTTAGGAAGAGATTGAACAGCTCCGGTGATATTAGGCAACCTTGAAGCACTCCGGTAGAGGTTTTGAAGCTCTCGGTAAGTCCTTCTCCAGTCATGATGCGGCTTCTGAACTTCTTATACATGTCTTTGATCAGCGAGATCAGGTTGGATGGGATGCCAAAGCGAAGAAGGATGTGCCATAGACCTTCTCTCCATATCCGATCGAAAGCTTGTTTAAAGTCTATGAAAAGGTGGTAGATGCTGCGGGCAAGTTCGCTATACTTTTCCATGATCTGTCGAACAGTGAAAATCTGATCAATTGTTGATCTATTAGGACAGAATCAACTAGACTTTGAAGCTGGAGATAGAAGTTTTCAGACTCTTCGTCGTCTCTGCTGGAATCCGGAGCGTATACTTGGATAATTGTTAGGTTGGTGGGTGACCCTTTCAGGCGGATCATGATGATCCGTTTCGTGAGGGGGGTTAACGGAGATTAAGGATTTTCTGGCTTTATTAGACAGTAGGAAACCTACACCTTGTCGATGTTTCCCATCATTACGTCCCGAAAGTAGAAGGGTAACATCTCCATAATTTTCTTCACAAGTGACTGGAAGATGGGTTTCGGCGATACCAATAACGTCCTAGCTGTACCGTTTTATCCCTCTTAGGAGTAGGTCTATTTTTCCTTGTTTAGCGAGGGTTCTAGTGTTGAGGGTACCTATTGTTATTTTTGGCGAAACAATAGCCTCCAGGGTTGGAGTTGTCAACGTATATATATTCGAACGATTCACGGTCGTCGAGTCGTCGGCTGCCCCGGACGCGGTAGCTCTTAACGCATTATCGTCGGTTACCCCACACGTGGTAGCACTGGTTCTCATATTTGATCTCTTATTCATATTCATCATTAAAATTAAAGAAGGGGTTTCTTGGCTGGCTTCGGGACAGCGGTAAGCCTCTCCTCTCTGTCCCTAGCAGGGGCCGACTGTATCTATTACCGATAGTGCACTATAAAAACCTTATATGCCCCCAGGGCACAACTTACAACACTTGCACTTAGGGCTCTGAGGGGGTTATTATCCTAAAAGACCTAATTCCCAGAACTTTCAACTACGTTGAACAAAATGAATATCTAAAAATTTTGATTGGGTGTGTTTGGGAAAATGGCGGGCGTGAGAGGGGTGTTAGTCGCTATCCAATCACTTTCAACTATTAAAAAAGGCACTAGCCTTTCATTTTCCAATTGAATGAACCCTTTTGAAGTTTCTACGACAACGCTTTCAATAAAAACTTTATACGTATGCCCCCTGGGCATAACTTACCACTCTTGAACTGAGGGCTCCGAGGGGGTTGTCATCCTAAAACACCTAATTTACAGAACTTTCAACTACGTTGAACAAAATGGATATCTCAAAATTTTGATTGTATGTGTTTGGGAAAATGGTGGGCGCGAGAGGGGTGTTAGTCGCTATCCAATCACTTTCATCTATTAAAAAAGGCACTAGCCTTTCATTTTCCAATTGAATGACCCCTTTTGAAGTTTCTACGACGACAACGCTTTCAATAAAAACTTTATGCACCCCCAGGGCATAACTTACAACACTTGCCCTGAGGGCTATAGGGGGAGGGGTTGTCATCCTTAAAGATCTAATTTCCAAAACTTTAAACTTCGTTGAATAAAATGGCTATCTAAAAATTTTGATTGGGTGTGTTTGGGAAAAAGGTGGGCGTGAGAGGTGGGTTAGTTGCCCTCAAATTACTTTCGAGCCCTTTGAAGGGTACTAGCGCTTTTAATTTCAAATCGAATGAGCCTTTTTTCAAGTTTCTACGACAAAGATTTTAATAAAAACCTTTTATGCCCCCAGGGTATAACTTATAACCCTTGCCCTTAAGACTGTAGGGGGATTGTCCCGCTCAAAGGTATAATTTCTCGAACTTTGAATGTTGTGGGACAAATTGGCTATCTAAAAATTTTATTGGATGTGTTTGGGGAAATGGTGGGCGTGGAAGGAGTGTTAGTTGCCTTCCAATCACTTTCTACTATTAAAAACGGCACTAGCCATTTCAGTTTCCAATCTAATGAGCCTTTTTGAAGTTTCTACGACAACGCGATCTATAAAAACCTTACATGCCCTCAGGGTATAACTTACAACCCTTGCCTCGAGGGTTGTGGGGCAGTGTCCTCCTCAAAAACATATTTTCCATCTGGAAATCAACTACGCTGAATAAAATAGCTATCTCAAAATTTTGATTTGATGTGTTTGGGGAATGATGGGCAGGGGGGGGGGGCTAGTTGCCTTCTAATCACTTTCGACTATTTAAAAGGGCACTAGCCTTGAATTTCCAATCGAATGAGCCATTTTTGAAGTTCTACGACAACGCCTTCTATAAAAACCTTATATGCCCCCAGGGCATAACTTACAACCCTTGCCCTGAAGGCTCTGGGGGAGTGTCCTCCTCAAAAACATAATTTCTAACTGGAAATCAACTACGCTGAACAAAATGGCTATCTCAAAATTTTGATTCGACGTGTTTCGGGAAATGGTGGGCGTGGAAGGGGTGTTAGTTGCCTTCCAATCACTTTCGAATATTAAAAAGGGCACAAGCCACTCCAATTTCCAATTGAATGAGTCCTTTTCGAAGTTTCTACGACAACTTCTTTGATACGAAGTTCCCTGCTCTAAAGGGAAAAAAATAATACATTGTGCCAACATTGGTATTATATTCCCTCAGGGCATAACTTAAAACCCTTGCCCCGAGAGTTGTGGGGGAGTGTCCTCCTCAAAACATATTTTCTATCTGGAAATCAACTACGCTGAACAAAATGGCTATCTCAAAATTTTGACTGGATGTGTTTGGGGAAATGATAATTTCCATTTGAATGTGCCCTTTTCGAAGTTTCTACGACAACTCCTTCGATACGAAGTGCCCGGGTATAGAGAGAAAAAAAAATAATATATTGTGCCAACATCGTTCTTTACTTAGGCAGCGCGATCGCGCTGATTTTATATGATTTTATGATTTTAACACCCAGGTCAGTAGAAGTAGAGGTAGATGGTATTCTAGCCTAGGTAGATTTGGTGTAGGAAAAAAAACAGTAATGGCTGCAGACTGCTGCATCTTTGTAGTACAAAAATCTAGTTTGGGGTTACAAGGTTACCAATGCAGTGTTTGCTCATAAAATGGCCCATAAGTTAACATGGTATTCACATGTTGGTAAGACACCTAACCTTATTAATGATGCTATTGTGCACCAAAGACTGGCAGGATCAATACAAGATACTACAGTATATAGGAGTGCTGTTATTGATGTTCAACGTAAAGAACACCATCTAGTAGTGTCTAGGGTTAATTTAAAGTTGAAATTTTGGAGAGGTAACTACCCGCCTGGAAGCTATGACGTTGGTAGACTCCAGGATGAGAATTTGGGAGACACTTTCAGGATAGAGTTGAATACTAAACTAGACAGTTTACAATTTAACTATGTAGAAGATGGATGTAATAATTGTCGGAAAATTTTTTGTGAATTCACTGATAGTGTCTTAGGGAAGAAAGTTAGGAACGGTGGCTAAGAATATTAGTAAAAATCATTTATTTTTAACAGAGAGGAAAAAGGGATTGTAAAAGAATTATCTGAGTGATAGATCATTTAAAAACAAGAAGAATCTGAAGAAAGTGGAGAAAGCATTGAAATATGAACTAAGGAGGTATGAAGTGCAGGCCATGGATAAAATTTCTGAAGATCTGAAAGATGCAGCTAGACAGCATAATAGTAAAATATAGTAATTGCATGATAACAAATTGAGAGGGAATAGTCGATATGGACTTTTCCCAGTCAAAGACAGGAACTGGGTCACAATTAGTGATAAGGAAAGAGTTAAAGAGACATGGGCAGAACATTTTGAGAGTATGCTACACCGAGACAGAGCTGGAGGAAAAGATATAGAGGAAAATGAAAACAGTTTGCGAACACCTTGAATGTGAAGGAAGATATATTTTCTGAGGAAGAATTAGTAACATTTCTAAAACCACTACTAAATAATGAAGCTCCAGGTGCTGATAGTGTGGTAAATGCGTTTCTTAAATATGGTGGTTCTGAGTTTAAAAATAAGCTACTGATGATTATGAATATGATTTTGAAAAGGAGAAGTACCTAGCGATTTTGGGAAAACCCTAATTAAACCTTTGTATAAGAAAGGAGATAAAAGTGAGTGTGATAATTATACAGGCATTAACCTGGTTTCTGTAGGCAGAAAATTACTTAGTATGACGAAGCTTTTTAGATTTAGAGATGCTTTTGACAAAGCTTTAAGAGGAGAACGGTGCAGTTTTAGGAAGGGCAGAGGATGCTTCTACCAAATTTTCACTCTTAGATTAATAATATAGAAGTGCCGGAATCATTGAAGACCTTTAGTCCTAATTTTTATAGATTATGAGGAAGCGTTGGATTCAGCTGATAGAAGAGCTTTAGAAAAGGTCTTATCCTTGTATGGTATACCAGATAAATCCATTAAAGTGATTATTTTTATGTACGATAACACTCCTGTGGTTAAGGTAGGAAATAAGGTTAGTAGCCGGTTTCATATTAAAACTGGAGTAAAGCAGGGTTGTGTTCTATCCCCATTTATATGGATCATTTTGATGGACTTTGTCATAAGAAATACATGAAAGGTAATGGGAGACATGGAATCAAATGGGGAAGTAAAATTTGCTGGACTTAGATTATGCTGATAATTTAAGAATCAAGTTAATTATTCACAAGCAGAACATTTTATTATTCACCAGCGGAACAGTTTATTATTCACCCATGAATATATTTTAAAATCACAATACTAGTATTCCCCCTCGAAAGGCTCTATTGCCAGAGATAAAAGGGGGATACAAGAAAAAAAAAATAAGCAAACAAAAGAAGAAAAAAAGATCAATCGTGAAACAATATACAAGATTAAAAAGATACTATACCTGAGCCGTCAAAGCACAATGAAGACTACCATATAACATGAAATAAACACTCAGGGGACATCATCTCCAAGGAGGGAGAGAAAAAAAACAACTAAAAGAATGAAATAACTATTCTGTTGGATTCTCAACTAAATGGTCCATAAGAGTCATTTTAAAAGTCCCAAACAAGTGGGATTCCTTTACTGAAGAAGGTAGGGAATCCTAAACCTGTTGTCAAGTAATGAGGGGATTGAAATCTGACCGGATAGTAGGGGTAGAAGGAATGCAGATGTTATTTGAAGAACGAAGGTTATATAGAGCTGAATTAAAAATAAGCTGAGGAGTTCTTTAAAGAGGTTTTGGAAGATTTCCATGACGATGAAATGCAGCACAAGAAAGAATGTAGATAGATTGTAGGCTTAGGAGCGGTTTTGAGGTACAGCTGTAGTCCATAGCCAGACGCCGTGCTTTGTTATGCATGACAGAAAGCGACCGCAGTATTGAAGGAAAAGTAGACATCCACACAGTATGGCAATAAGAAACATATGACTGGACAAGGTTGAAAAAAGAAGCCTCAGAATAGGTTTAGGAAAAGTGCGTCAGGGTTTTCGGATGACGCCCAAACTCTGTGAGACCTTAACCTTAATCATGGCTGTATGGTGTCTAAACGAAAAGTTCTCATCAAGAAGAATACCAGGAATCCAGACCAACCGATTCTTTGGTCTGCACAAGGAGCCTTGTGTCGCATAAAGCTGTGTAAGCTGAGAGAAGGCTAAACCAGTTCGAGTAAAAATAATAAAATATACCTTGGCAACATTCAAGGCCAAGTAATTCGCATCAAAACCGTGAAATTACTATCTCGAATATTGCCACCAGGTTAGGCCTGAAATTACATTCCGTCTTCCCAAGGATTACGAAAGTACTGTTATCAGCAAAACCAACGAGATTCATTAGAAATAGCATTGGAACACGAAGGAACGAAGGAATACAAGGGCCTGGTGTTTTTGACTGCCGATATCCGATCGTTGATGTAAATCAGAAATGAATCGGAGGCAAAAACAGATCCCTGAGGGACTCCATTTTCTTCTTTAGAAGGGCTCCTGAAAAGTAGATCAATTGAAATAAGTCTACACAAAGATATGATACAAACTTAGAGAAAGCATTTGACCTTACACCAATATGCCATAGTAATCAAAGAAAAATCTGACGGTTCAAAGAATGAAAAGCCTTATTGACATCCAAAAATAAAATTGCGAGTAAAAGATCAGAATCTATTGCCTAATGAATGAAATTTAAGAAAGTTGCGCAAGCATACTCTGTAAAGTGATTAGCTCAGAATCTGAATTTGAAATCTTTTTCTTATTTTTTTTTTACAATTTTTCGCCAAATGGTTTGATTTCTCTTAAAGTGTTGAAGTCCTAGAAGCAAAAATAACGAAAGTAAGCTTTCTTATGAGAATCTCCAAAGTGTTCGCAGCAATGCAGCTGAAATTACAATACTAATGACATAAATTTATTTCAAATTAAATAAATTACATATATAACATTTGTTTACTGTCCTTCAGTTTTTAAAATCTATGTATTTTATATCGGATAACATCTCATAAGCAAAGGTACTGTCTTCTTAATTTTAGGTTAATTTTAATTTTAAGTAATTTTAAGTTTATAATATATCTCTTGGACTCTCTGTTTCACAAAATTCAAGATTTTTTTTTTTTTAGGAAAAGCTTAAGAGGGATTTTAATTAAAAATTTATATTTATATTCCATTTTAGCATAAACTTGTGTGACTTCTTTGGTTTCACCGATTTGAAAAAAAAAATCTTTGTGTAAGATTTGTTGTTTACATTTTTAAAACTAAAAACGAAAAAAAAAATTAATTAAAAAAAACAACTTTTTCTGATGAAAGTCTTACTTGATGTTTTGAGAGAATTGAAATTGTATTCTAAAAATTACTGATTACATTGCCGGTAAAAGACCATTGAAAGCCTTATAGATTGTTTTTTTTATTTTGTGCAGGGTACTTACGGACTTACTGGAAAGTAGTACACTTACAAAATTTATGCTATTAAATAAAAAAAACCAGCAAATGTTTTGTTCTCATGGTAAGGAGCACCATGGAAACTTAAAATAAACATAAATTAATCCGTGTGTTAGGGGAGCTGTCCCCTCCTCAGTACCCATCTTTTCAAGTTAAAATTTTTTAATATATTTAAAAAAGGTTCTGATTCTAATTAAACGGCCCTTATGTTTCAAGATTCGTTCTTAAATAATTGAGACGAAAGGTCAAACTTGAGCGTAAGGAGCGAGGTATTGATTAAAGGGAAGCTACCTCATATACGGAATAAGTTCTGTTCGTTTTAAGTTTTATTGTTGATCCTCACTTTCAGTAGAGAAAATGTGTTTTTTAAATTTAATTTCTGAATTTTTTCAAATAATCACAGGAAATCCACCCCCCTTCTTCATGCAAAATCTCTCCCACAAAAAATTCCTCCTCAAGAAGTTCCTCCTTTGCAAAATTCTTCCCCCTGGAAATTGACCCCGGACAATTCCATCCTCGCTACGAATTCCCACGGAAAAGTTCTTGCATACGATTTCGCCTGAAAAATGATCCTTAGCATACTTTCATTTGAAGAATGACCTGTTTTTATTTAATTTCTGATCGTTTTTAGGTCTGACGGAATGTCTCTCGGTGGAAAATATTTCTTTGACCCCCCCCCTGCCCCCCAATGGAAAGTGTTTCCCGCGAAAAATATTCCACCGAGAATTTCTCCTGGTAATAATTACCCCATGGAGAATTTCTCCTGGTAAGAATTCCCCCATGGAGAATTTCACCCATGGAAAATCCCCACACATAAAAGTTTACCCAGGGAGCTCAACTCTGCTGAAAACTTCCCTCGGACAATTCAACCAGAGAATCTCGACATGTGAAATTTGGTTGCTAATGAGAACGTATGACACTAATAAAACAAATTTCGTATATGAATTATGGCGAAATCCCCCCGTGTAAAACTCCCCCGGAAAGTTCACTCTTGAAACTTCAATCTCAACGGGAAATTCTCCCATTAAAAATCCCTCCCCAGAAAATAACCCCTAGAAATTGCATGCTTCCCAAATACTATAAGCAATGGGCAAATTTCATAGCTTGCGGCTCTTCCTACAGGGGTTCTGGGGGTCATGTCATCCCCAAGGGCATAGTTATTGGACCTTTTAACTATACTGAACAAAATGGCTACCTCTAAGTTGTTGACGCTCAACGTTGGAGAAAAAGAGCGTTAGGAGGAGGACTAGCTACCCTTCAATTTTTTTCGTTATTTAAAAAAGGCACTAGAGCTTTTAAATTCCGTTCAAGTGAGCTTCTCAAAATCACCCAGGACTATTTGTTCGATAGGGTCACCCTTGGGGAGAACAAAGAGAAAAAAAAACTAACAACAACAAAAAAAAAATCCGTGATCTTTGTGATCTTTGGTGTTGAAATTAACAACAAAGAAACACATCCGTGATCTTTCTTCTAGCAAAAATATGGAATTCCAAATTTTTAAAAATGGGAGCCTGGATACACGACAATAGGGTTTTCTGATACGCTGAACCTGATAGTGCAATTCTTAATAAGATTCATTTAATTTTGGAGGATGTTATCCCATTTTTTCGAAACCTCGCAAATTTTCTCAGGCTTGTAACTTTTGATGAATAACATTAAACTTAATGAATTCAGTATATGATATGATATGATTTATCAGAGGCAACGCTTTAGCGTTGCCTATAGTAAAGGCCATACAGCTCCATGTTTTATTATTTTTTTACCCAGAGGCACTTCATATGGAAGGGGTCGTCGTAGAAACTTCAAAGGGGGCTCATTTGATTGGAAATCGAGCTTCTAGTGCCCTTTTTAATGGTCAAAAATGATTGGAGGGCAACTAGCCCCTCCCCCACGCCCATCATTCCCCCAAACACATCCAATCAAAATTTTGAGATAGCCATTTTGTTCAGCTTAGTTGATTTCCGGATAGAAAATATGTTTTTGAGGAGGATATTCCCCACAACCCTCAGGGCAATGGTTTTAAGTTATGCCCTGGGGGCATATAAGGTTTTAATAGAAGGTGTTGTCGTAGAAACTTCAAAACAGGCTCATTCTATTAGAAATTCAAAGGGCTAGTGCCCTTTTTAATAGTCGAAAGTGATTGGAGGGCAACTAGCCCCCCTTCCCACGCCTATCATTTCCCCAAACACATCCAATAAAAGTTTTGAGATAGCCATTTTGTTCAGCTTAGTTGATTTCCGGATAGAAAATATGTTTTTGAGGAGGATATTCCCCACAACCCTCAGGGCAATGGTTTTAAGTTATGCCCTGGGGACATATAAGGTTTTTATAGAAGGCGTTGTCGTAGAAACTTCAAAAAAGGCTCATTTGATTGGAAGTTCAAAGGGATAGTGCCTTTTCTAATAGTCGAAAGTGATTGGAGGGTAACTAGCCCCCCCCACGCCCATCATTACCCCAAACACATCCATTCAAAATTTTGAGATAGTCATTTTGTTCAGCGTAATTGATTTCCAGATAAAAAATATGTTTTTGAGGAAGACAATCCCCCACAACCCTCAGGGCAAGTGTTTTAAGTTATTCCCTGGGGGCATACAAGGTTTTTATAGAAGGCGTTGTCGTAGAAACTTCAAAAAAGGCTCATTCGATTGGAAATTCAAAGGGCTAGTGCCCTTTTTAATAGTCGAAAGTGATTGGAGGGCAACTAGCACCCCCACGCCCATCATTCCCCCAAACACATCCAATCAAAATTTCGAGATAGCCATTTTGTTCAGCGTAGTTGATTTTCGGATAGAAAATATGTTTTTGAGGAGGACACTCCCCCACCAACCTTAGGGCAAGGGTTTTCAGTTATGCCCTGAGGTATATAAGGTTTTTATAGAAGGCGTCGTCGTAGAAACTTCAAAAAAGGCTCATTCCATTTGAAATTCAAAGGGCTAGTGCCCTGTTTAATATTCGAAAGTGATTGAAGGGTAACTAGCCCCCCCACGCCCATCGTTCCCCCAAACACATCCAATCAAAATTTTGAGATAGCCATTTTGTTCAGCGTAGTTGATTTTCAGATAGAAAATATGTTTTGAGGAGAACACTCCCCCAAAACCCTCAAGGCAAGGGTTTTAAGTTATACCCTGGGGGCATATAAGGTTTTTATAGAAGGCGTCGTCGTAGAAACTTCAAAAAAGGCTCATTCCATTTGAAATTCAAAGGGCTAGTGCCCTGTTTAATATTCGAAAGTGATTGGAGGGCAACTAACCCCCCTCTCACGCCCACCTTTTCCCCAAACACATCCAATAAAAATTTTGAGACAGCCATTTTATTAAACGTAGTTTTAAGTTCTGGAAATTAGGTCTTTGAGGATGACAACTCCCCCACAGCCCTCAGGGTAAGGGTTGTAAGTTAAGCCCTGGGGGCGTATAAGGTTTTGTATAGACAACGTTGTAGCATAAACTTCAGATAGGGCTCATTTTATTGGAAATTGAAAGTTCTAGTTCACTTTGAAGCGTCAAAAGATATTGGAGGGTAACCAGCTTCCTTCCCCTCTAAACCCTATTTTCCCAAATACATCTAATAAAAATTTTAAGATAGCTATTTTGTTAAAAATAGTTCAAAGATCATATAACAAAAATTCCGGTGTTGACACAACCCACCAGGACCCGGGGGCAGGCGTTGTAAGTTATGCCCTGGGGGCATATATGGGTCTTATGGAAGGGATGCTCGTATTAACTTCAAAGAGGGATCATTTGATTGGAAATTGAAGGTTCGAATTCACTTTTTAAAAGTCAAAACAGATAGGAGGGCACCTAGCCCCCCCCCTCAACGCCCTTTTTTCCTCAAACCCATCCTATAAGAACTTTGAAATACCTTTTTTTTTAAATAGTTCAAAGACCACATAACGAAAACTCAGGGGTCAACACAGCCCCCCAGGGTCCGAGGGCAGGTGTTGTAAGTTATGCGCTTGGGGATTATATGGTTCTTATTGGAGGGATGCTCGTAAAAAATTCAGAGATAGCTCATTTGATTGGAAATTGAAAGTTCTAGTTCACTTTGAAGCGTCAAAAGATATTGGAGGGTAACCAGCTTCCTTCCCCTCTAAACCCTATTTCCCAAATACATCTAATAAAAATTTTAAGATAGCTATTTTGTTAAAAATAGTTCAAAGATCATATAACAAAAATTCCGGTGTTGACACAACCCACCAGGACCCGGGGGCAGGCGTTGTAAGTTATGCCCTGGGGGCATATATGGGTCTTATGGAAGGGATGCTCGTATTAACTTCAAAGAGGGATCATTTGATTGGAAATTGAAGGTTCTAATTCACTTTTTAAAAGTCAAAACAGATAGGAGGGCACCTAGCCCCCCCCCCCCCCCACTCAACGCCCTTTTTTCCTCAAACCCATCCTATAAGAACTTTGAGATACCTTTTTTTTTAAATAGTTCAAAGACCACATAACAAAAACTCAGGGGTCAACACAGCCCCCCAGGGTCCGAGGGCAGGTGTTGTAAGTTATTGGCTTGGGGATTATATGGTTCTTATTGGAGGGATGCTCGTAAAAAATTCAGAGATAGCTCATTTGATTGGAAATTGAAAGTTCTAGTTAAGATTTTCCGAGTCAAAATATATTGGAGGGCAACTAGCCCCCCACGCCCCTTTTCCCCAAATGCATCCAATAAAAATTTTGAGATAGGGATTAAGTTAAAAATTTCTCAAAAGTCAGATAACAAAAACTCAGGTGTCGTCACAACCCCTCAGGGCCCGGGGGCAGGCGTTTCAAGTTATGCCCTGGGGCGTATATTGTTCGTATGAAAGGGATGCTCATATAAACTTCAGAGAGGGCTCATTTGATTGGATATTGAAAATTCGAGCTCACTTTTTAATAGTCAAAAGAGATCCAAGGGCAGCTATCCCCCAACCCATCTGATGAAAATTTTGAGATAGACATTTTGTTAAAAATAGTTCAAAGGTCGGATAAGAAAAAATCCGGTGTCAATAGAAAAAATCCGGTGTCAAGTTATGCCCTAAGGGCATGTATGGTTCTTATGAAAGGGATGCTCGTATAAACTTCATAGAGGGCTCATTTGATTGGATATTGAAGGTTCTAGTTCACATTTTAAGGGTCAAGAGAGTTAAACTAGCCCCCCCCACGCTCTTTTTTTCCCCAAACCCGTCTACTACAAATTTTGAGATAGCCAGTGTTTTGAAAATTGTTCAAAAATTAGATAACAGAAACGCCTCCCAAAGCCCGGAGGATAGGCGTTGTGAGTGTTGTCCTGGGGGCGTATATGGTTCTTATGAAAGGGATGGTCGTAAAAACTTCAGAAGGGGCTCGTTTGATTGGAAATGGAAAGTTATTGTTCAATTTTTAAGAGTCAAAAGATTTCCAAAGGCAACTATCCCCCCCCACACTGTTCACTTTCTAAGAAACAAAAGAGATCGATGGGCAACTAGCTCCCCCCCCCTCCTCGACGCCCTAAATATATCAGATAAAAATTTTGAGATAGAAATTTTGTTAAAAATAGTACAAAGTTCTGATAACAAAATACTCCGGTGTCGACACAGCCCCCCAGGGCCCGGGGATAGGCGTTGTAAGTTATTCCCTGGGGGCATATATGGTTGTTATGGAAGGGATGCTTGTATAAACTTCCTAGAGGGCTAATTTGATTGGAAATTAAAAGTTGCAATTCACTTTTTAAGAGTCAAAAGTGATTAAAGGGCAGCTAGCCTCCCCAACACTCCATTTATTTTTCCCAGAGGCACTTCATATAGAAGGGGTCGTCGCATAAACTTCAAAGAGGGCTTATTTTATTGAAAATCGAGAGTTCTGGTGTCCTTTTTAAGAGTCAAAAATGATCTGAGGGCAACTGGCGTCCCCAATTTGAGGTAGCCATTTTGTTAAAAATAGTTCAAAGATCATATAACAAAAACTCCTTTACGTATGGTCATTTCTTTAAAAATAGTTCAGAGGTCAGACAAGGAAACTCCTGTGTCGACAACCCCCCAAGGCCGGGGCAGGCGTTGTAAGTATTGCTCTGGGGGCATATATGGTTCTTATGGAAGGTATGCTCGTATAAACTTCGGAGAGGGTTCATTTGAATGGAAATTAGAAGTTGTAGTTCATTTTCTCAGAGTGAAATAGATCGGAGGGCAACTAGCCCTTCCCGCCCTCCACGGCTTTGGGTGTATCGGATGGACAAACCCATCCGATAAAAATTTCAGGTGACTATTTTAAAAAAAATAGTTCAACCATCAGATATTAAAACTCCAGGGTCGACAAAACCCCCCAGGGCCCAGGGACAGGCGTTGTAAATTATACTCTGGGGATAAATATGGTTCTTATAGTAGGGATACTCGTATAAACTTCAGAGAGGGCTCATTTCATTGAAAACAGAAAGTTCTAGTTCACTTTCAAAGAGTCAAAACTGACCGAAGATTTATCTAGTCCCCCCACACCCTTTTTCCCCAAACCCATCCGATAAAGATTTTGAGTTAGCAATTTTGTTAAAAATAGTTCAAAAATCAGATAATAAAAAGTCTGAGGTTGACACAAACCCATTTAATTCACTTTGATATTGTTACTTTGATATCAGTTTTGATACTTTGATGAATATTTGATTTTTTTTAAAGTTTGATTTTGAAATAAGGAATTTTTAAAAACTTGAAATTTTTTGCAATCAAAAACGAACAAAAATTAATTTAAAAAACTTTGCGAAAAAGAAGTTTTTCAAAGAAAAGTAAAGGTCATTTTAAACTTAAGCTCAGTAGATACAAATGCCTGTTAAAATTCAAACTCAAAACGACCAGAAATTACCATTAAAGAATAAATGAAACCCAAAACGAACAGATATTAAATTAACAATCATAGCAAAAACATACAACAAGTAATAATATAAATGAATAAATAGATCTTAAAGCGAGTAATTCTTAGATTGAATATGAAAATCAAGCTTAAAACGAAAATATATTTTCCTATTGAAGTATAAATGAAACTTAAAACGAACAGAAATTAAATAAACAATCAATGCAAACAAACATACAATAGATATTAATGTAAATTAATAAATAAATCTTAAAACGAGTGAAACTTAAATTGAATATGCAAATAAAGCTTGAAACGAACAAAAATCACCACAAACAAGAGTTTGGGTATGACCTCCTTCTCTCACTGTAAAAGTCTAAAACCTACTGCGTCATTGGCGCTTTACTGAAAACTATATGCGTCTTGAACAGTGTTGGAAAGTATAAACAGCATCAAATTGAATATTTGATGTATAATGATATTAATTGTTGAAAGGTCCATCAGTTCAAGAATTTATTTCACTGTAATTTTATTTTTATTTTCAATGCTGTATGAACTGGAAAAGAAAATACTTGTAATAAAATCCGTTTTCAGTTAAGCGCCAATGACGCAGTAGGCTTTTGGTTTTCTTTTACAGTTAGGAAAGGAAGCAGTATCCAAACACTTTTTTGTAGGGAAACTATAATCGTCTTTAACAACTTTAAAAAGAGCTAATAAATTAAACTGAATAGTTGATGTATAATGATATTAATTGCTGAAAGCTCATCAGCTCAAAATGTTAATATAATTTTAATGTTTATTTTCAATATTAAGTACAAAAGAAAATATTTGTCATAAAATTGGTTTTCACCAATTTTACACTTAACTTCTTACATAGACATAAAAAATGAATCAAATCATCATTTTCGTCCCCACACATCGGACAAAAATAGGGACCAGCCTTCGACCTAATCTTCCCCAAATATTTTCTCCTGTCTTCAAATGCTACAAAATTTCCCCTTACCGATATTATCCACTTTAATTCCTCCCTACTAAGCCCCGCCTTAAAATACACTTCCTCCCCCCATAGGTCCTTAATATTAGCATACAGAGACAGAGAAGGTGACGAGGATATATCACAATGCCATTTCTGGATCTCCTGGCTCTCTAAAATAAACTTAAATTGTTTTGCTACCGCCCCACCTTTCTACCACGAAACCTTTCCCCCTTCCCACAGCCTAGCTTCTCCACAACTGTCCAAAATATGTTTAACTTGGCTAGCCCAAGAACCTTTCCTCCTTCTCTCAAAGATTCTTGGTAAGCTGTTTTTAGTATCCTCTCCTTCGGGAGGGATACCTAATTTTTTCCCAATATCTAATCATACTAACTAGCCTTATAACTCTTTCACTCTTCAACCCCAAATCTCCCCTTAAAACTACCCCATTAAACTTATCACTTAGACCTATCAATCTCTTAAAAAAAACTCAACTGGATCCTCTCTAACTTGCCCCCTTTTCAAATCCCAAAATTTCACACCCATAACTAAACTATCAAAAATCCTCTTCTTTAATTTAATATCATTTAGGCCTATATTTCTTAAACTACTTCTTAACACACTCCATATCGCCCTAAGTCCTATTCTCTCTTCATCTTCTTTATGTTTTGACTTAACATAAAAATCTAATTCTTCTGATGAATTTATTTTTATAATTTTTTTTTTTTTTTTTTTTAGAGTTTCAGTTACTATTGTGCCGTGTCGCTCTATACTTATAGTTTTTTTTTACCACGAACTGTTTGACAAATCGTGTTTTGTTGCGTCGATTTTGTGCTTTCAATAAAGCGCTAGTTTTTGAAAGTTCTATAAATTTACGGAAATATCATGAGTAAATTTATTTTCAACCAATATTACAGATATATGTTGAATTTGTGTTGCATTTTTGCCCATTTTAGGTTTTATTTTTGCTTTTTATTTCCATCAGAAGGACTTGTTTGTGTGTGTGTGTGTGTTTTTTTTTTTAGTTAATGACAGCTGGAATTTAAGTAATTGTGGGCAGGATTTTTTTCGGGCGTTGAATACAACATTACTCTTGGGAGGCGAAAAAAAGATTTTTTGCGTCGATTAGATGGAGAAAAATGTCAGTACTGGAAAAAATTAAGAACTTGATTCTAAGAGCTAAAAACAGAATTCAATTCTCAGCTTTTGGCCACAAGTGCCAAAGTTTACTGCAGGGACTTGAATTCTGGATAAACTGTATGCTCTAGTATTTATACCTGCTACAGTTATAGTGAGCCTGATATAATAGGACTAAAATTAAAAGGAAAATAGCCTATAAAAGTTATTCAGAAAATCACTTGGTTAATACTTTATTCTTCCACTGTTTCCTGCTTCGTAGCGATATTTTGTTAATCAATAGAAAGTAAATTATCATTGCAAAAAATATTATTTATTTGATGTACATTTATCAAACAGTTCGTAGTAACGAACTGTAAGTAAGGAGCGACCCGGCTCAATGGTAACCGAAACTGTAGAAAACAGAATTTTGATACCAATAGATGCATCAAAAGAATAAGATTTTAATTATGATTTCAAATATATAAGTTTCATCAAGTTTAGTCCTACCTATCAAAAGTTACGCGCCTGAGAAAATTTGGCTGATTTTCGAAAAAAGGGGAAAAGACCCCCTAAAAGTTATAGAACCCTAATGAAAATCATACCATCGTATTCAGCGTATCAGAGAACCCTACTGCGGAGGTTTCAAGCTCCCATCTACAAAATATGTGGAATTTTGCATTTTTTGCCAGAAGAAAGATCACGGATGCGTGTTTATTTGTTTGTTTTCTTTTGTTTTTTTTTCCCTGGGGTGATCGTATCGACCCAGTGGTCCTAGAATATCGTGGGAGAGCTCATTCGAACGGAAATTAAAAGTTCTAGTGCCCTTTTTAAGTGACCAAAAAATGGAGGGCAACTAGGCCCCCTCCCATGCTCATTTTTTTCCCAAAGTCACCTGATCAAAATTTTGAGATAACCATTTTGTTCAGCATGGTCGAAAATATGATAACTATGTCTTTTAGGATGACTTAATCCCCCAAAGTCCCCGGGGGGAGGGCTGAAAGTTATGAACTTTACCCAATGTTAACATATAGTATTGGTTATTGGGAAGTATACAGACGTTTTCAGAGGGGATTTTTTCTGGTAGTGGGGGGGGGAGTGGGTCGGGGGTTATGTGGGAGGATCTTACCATGAAGGAAGTTTTCATGGGAGAAGGGACATTGCTATGAAGGGGGCGCCGGATTTCCCAGCATTATTTAAAAAAAGATCAGAAATTATATATAAAAAAAACAAGTTTTTAACTGAAAGTAAGGAGCAACATCAAAACTTAAAACGACAGAAAACATTGCGTATATGATTGGGTTCATCCCCTAGTCAATACCTCGCTCTTTAAGCAAAGGTTATTTAGTACTTTCATAAGAGCTATTTATTCTAATTAACGGCATTTGTGATTAAGGGGTCATTTTTAAGGAATTGGAACAAAATTCGAACTTTAGCTTAAAGAGCAAGGTATTGACTAGGGGGCGAACCCTCTAATATACGTATTAAAAATATAAGAATATAGAGGTTCGTTACGTAAGTTAATTCGTAAGTTACGTATATTTATTACTAATAAAAACGTTCGTAAATAAAATTAAACAGGTTTCGAGAAAGCCATTTAACCAAATAAAAGTAAAATTAATATTCAATTTTTGTTTTTAATTATTCATGTACGGTGAGCCAAAATCAAAACCTGCATTAATTCAAAAACGTTCAAATATAAAAAAAAACAAGTTTTTTTTAACTGAAAGTAAGGAACGAGGTTAAAACTTAAAACGAACAGAAATTATTCCGTATATGAAAGGGGCTGTCCCCTCCTCAACGCCTCGCTCTTTACGTTAAAGTTTGACTTTCTCACAACTCAATTTTTTTAAACAATGAAAAACTTTAGCGTAAAAAGTGAGACGTTGAGGAGGGGACAGCCCCTTTCGTATACGGAATAATTTCTGTTCGTTTCAAGTTTTAACGTCGTTCCTTACTTTCAGTTAAAAAAACTTTTTTTTTATTTAATATAGAAATAGAGCCGAACTTTTGTTTTACTCATTTGCTTTGCCAAAAAACCTGCCAGCACAGACCTGGTTTGGGTTAAAAAGATCTTGGCAGATTACGTTCATTAGTTGAAGTAAGGAGGTCTACTGATAACAAAAATTTTGCTCTCTTCACCTTCCCCACTCTTTTAAAGTATCTAAAAAGACAATGGGGCAATAGTTTTAGGAGGGCTAAAAAAGGAAAAAAAATTCCTGAATGCTAGATGACATCAAGGAGTTTAAGCTACGCAGGTCTGGGTGTGGGGGAACTCTACCACGCTCGGAGGAATTGCGATACGTCTGTAGTGCTTCGAGATGTACACAAGGCGGCAAAAATTAGAAACCCCTGGGATGGCTTTCGCCATTTTTTCCCTACATTAGTCTTCCACTCTTATACATTTCCCTTACTTTTTGGCTGCGAGTTTCGTAGCAGTGGCGTTATTAGTATTGGTTCAATCTCTTTTAAAGATTAACACGGATCTCTAGAGCATATTGAGTTAGATCTTTTTTAAAGAGCACATTTAGTGTAAGAAAAGAGTAGAGCCCAAAAATAAAGATTTAGAGAATAAAGAACGATTTACTAAAAGGGTTAAAGAACAAAGAAGTAAAGAATAACGAAAAGTTTGTAGCACGAAAGAATAAGGATTTAAAGAATAGAGAAAATATAAGAGCAAAAAGAATAATTAGAGGGTGAGAGGGTGAAGAGGGGATGAGACTACTTTGGAAACAACATCTTTCAACTTTTAAATCAAGCAGATGACCGAATTCCTACAGAGAACTGATTCGTCAAAGTATAAAAAATATGACCTCAACGTGATCCACAAGAACATCCGGGACACAAGTAAGTAAATATAACAATTTAAAGGATAAAAAAAAAGATTTGAATGCAAATTATAATTATTTAAAGAACATTAAATAAAGATTGAGCATAAATAAAGAGTGGTTTGACATAACTAAAAAGAGTACCTGTAAACTATCGAGTCATCTGTTTTGTTTCTTAAGAAAGCAAAGAATAAAGATTTAGCGAATGAAGAATGAATTAATATAAAGGGTTAAAGAACAAATAAATAAAGAATAAAAAAGTTTGGAGTGCAAACAATAAAGATTTGAAGCATAGAGAACGATTTAATATAATGATCAACAGAATAAACAGAAGATAAGAGCGCAAAGAATAAGAGTTTGAAGAATAGAGAACAATTTAATATAACGATGTAAAGGATAAAGAAAAGATTAGGGTGTGGAGAATATAGATTTAAAGAACTAAAAAAAAGATTGAGCGCGAATAAAACGCGTGGTTTAACCTAACTAAAAAGACTACCTGTAAACTATTGAGTCATCTGTATCGTTTCTTAAGAAAGCAAACACTCTAAAAAGGAGAGACATTTCAGTGTCAGTTGTGTTGTGTGCATCATATACGTAGTTCGAACAGTGACCAGTATCCTCGGCAACTTTGCTTAGTACAAAACCAACAATTTCTATGGCAGTAATCAATTCTGTAGAAGCGTTCGTTTTTACCTAGAAACGATGACACTATTTAGTTTTTGTTTACTGTAACTCCTTATCAAAAATAAACTTGCATCATTTTTTTTTCAAGGCAAGGATTGCAGCGGTGTCAATTGCTGAGTACTTCGCATCAGTCATAAAGATACAAAGATAGGAGGATAGATTTAAGATTTTGAAGGCCAGAGTTCCAAGTTATGTTCTGGGTCCCAAGTTGTCCCCATTGCGTTCTTGTATCTTATTTGGGTCCACAAAAACTGATGAATTGCTATTATTTACAGAATTTATTTTAATTCCTGTTTTTTAATGCAGTAATATTAGGAATTTCAAAGTTTTTGACATCAGAATTGAATTTTTGTTTTCTACATTGAAACATACACAAAACCGAAAAATGTAAGTTAACCTGTAAAACCCTAGATTAACCTTTATTAAAACTCAATAGAATATTATCCACTATATAATTAATGAAGTAGAACATACTACATTTGGTTTACTACACCTAAAGAAAGTTTCAGTACCTATAGCTCAAAACAACCTTTTATAACCACGACATCTAAATTAAATGAAAAAAGTGAAAATAAGAAGTTTTTTCAACTTGAAATAACGAGCAAGGTCTAAATTTAGAAGGAACAGAAATTATTTCGTATATAACGAGCAAGGTCTAATTTATAGCAAGCTCGTAAATAACGAGCAAGGTCTAAATTTAGAAGGAACAGAAATTATTTCGTATATAACGAGCAAGGTCTAATTTATAGCAAGCTCGTAAATAACGAGCAAGGTCTAAATTTAGAAGGAACAGAAATTATTTCGTATATAGAAAATGCTAGAACGTGGCAATTATTTTGTGCCGTGATCTTTTGCTACTCAAAAAGGGGGTACTTGTCGGTTATTGGAAACACACCCAAGAAGTAAAGTTAGGTTAATCCTAATGAAATATAATAAAACAAGATGATAAAATAATACTTTAAAAACAAAATAATGGAAACCTAACCTAACCCATTCCAACCTAACCTAACCCCATCACCTCCCTCGCAATGTGCAAAGATATAACCGAAATTATACAAGTCCGATGCATTCTATCTAAATCCAATGCATTATATCATCAGTCACTTGTTTCAGTAGCTATGAAACCGGCTTTCTGAGATGTAACCTAAGCATATTTCTTGAACGTGTTTGCAATAACCGACAAGTACCAAAAAAGGCACCACATGTTTAAATACTAATCCAAATGAAGACTTTTAAAAATCTAGGACAGTGGACTACGACCCTTGTTCTAATGAATTAATGAAAAATGACCATTATTCTTATGAATTATGAAAAATAACCATTATTCTAATGAATTAATTAAAAAAGACCATTATTCTAATGAATTAATGAAAAATAACCACTATTCTGATGAACTAATGAAAAATGACCATTATTCTAATGAATTATTGGCAAATGACCATTATTCTAATGAATTAATGAAAAATGAGCATTATTCTAATGAATTAATGAAAAATGACAATTATTCTAATGAATTAATGAAAAATGACCATTATTCTAATGAATTAATGAAAAATGACCATTATTCTAATGAAATAATAAGAAATGATAATTATTCTAATAAAATAATGAACAATGACCAGTATTCTAATGAATTAATGAAAAATGACCATTATTCTAATGAATTAATAAGAAATGACCATTATTCTAATGAAATAATGAACAGTGGCCAGTATTCTAATGAATTGAAAAGAAATCACCATTATTCTGATGATATGATGAACAATGACCAGCATTCTAATGAATTAATAAGAAATGACCATTATTCTAATGAAATAATGAAAAATGGTTATTATTCTAATGAATTAATGAAAAATTACCATTATTCTAATGAATTAATGAAAAATGACCATTATTCTAATGAATTAATGAAAAATGACCATTATTCTAATGAACTAACGAAAAATGACCATTATTCTAATGAATTAATGAAAAATGACAATTATTCTAATGAATGAAGGAAAAATGATCATTATTCTAATGAATTATGAAAAATAACCATTATTCTAATGAACTAATTAAAAGAGACCATTGTTCTAATGAATTAATGTAAAATAACCATTATTCTAATGAATTAATGAAAAATGACCATTATTCTAATGAATTAATGAAAAAATGACCATTATTCTAATGAATTAATGAAAAATGACCATTATTCTAATGAATTAATGAAAAATGACAATTATTCTAATGAATGAATAAAAAATAACCATTATTCTAATGAAATAATGAACAGTGGCCAGTATTCTAATGAATTAAAAAGAAATCACCATTATTCTAATGAAATAATGAACAATGACCAGTGTTCTAATGAATTAATAAGAAATGACCATTATTCTAATTAAATAATGAGCAATGACCAGTATTCTAATGAATTAATGAAAAATGATCATTATTCTAATGAACTGATAAGAAATGACCATTATTCTAATGCATTAATAAGAAATGACCATTATTCTAATGAAATAACGAACAATGACCAGTTTTCTGAGAAATTAATGAAAAATGACCATTATTCTAATGAATTAATGAAAAATGACCAATATTCTAATTAATTGATAAAAAATTACCATTATTCTAATGAAATAATGAAGAATGACCATTATTTTAATGAATTAATGAAAAATGACCATTATTCTAATGAATTAATAAGAAATGACCATTATTCTAATGAAATAATGAACAATGACCAGTATTCTAATGAATTAATGAAAAATGACCATTATTCTAATTAATTGATAAAAAATTACCATTATTCTAATGAAATAATGAAGAATGACCATTATTTTAATGAATTAATGAAAAATGACCATTATTC
The DNA here is from genome assembly GCA_027921565.1 of Artemia sinica. Classification (NCBI taxonomy): domain Eukaryota; kingdom Metazoa; phylum Arthropoda; class Branchiopoda; order Anostraca; family Artemiidae; genus Artemia; species Artemia sinica. The sequence goes on along the minus strand of CM051271.1, from coordinate 3,418,248 downwards.
TAATGAATTAATAAGAAATGACCATTATTCTAATGAAATAACGAACAATGACCAGTATTCTAATGAATTAATGAAAAATGACCATTATTCTAATGAATTAATGAAAAATGACCATTATTCTAATGACTTAATGAAAAATGACCATTATTCTGATGAATTAATGAAAAATTACCATTATTCTATGGAACAGTGAGAAATTTCTTATTTTGTCGATAGCTGCCTTACGGTTTTTCCGGCATGTGCAATCTCAATCTGTTCGTTACAAAATAATTGTCCTGGCCATCTAAACGAGAGTCATACAAAAGTTTTTTGCCAATTGGAAAATAGCCACTGGCTCGGCTTGGAAAATAGCCAATTGGATTTCCACTGGCTTCGCTTGTATTATCTGAATGACTGCTTGGTGCAATTTGGAAAAGACTTTGCCGTCCATTCCCAAGCAACGCTTTATTGACAATTGACCATTTTGCAACAACAAAGAAGAGATGAAGATGAGAAACTTATGTCAAACACATGCGAAAAAATTCCTATTAACAAATTCAACTAACAATCTATTATTTTGGCTGATTTTAGTATGCGCAATGTATTATTTTGTAAATTTATTATTACTAAATCTGTTATTACAAAAAATTTGCATTATTTTAGAAATAGAAATGAAATTCCCACAAATAGGTTGTGACATTGATGAAAATTATGCATTGAAATTCAATATGTATGAGAATTCTAAAGGCACTATCTACAAAATGTGAAATTTTCATTGGGATTAATGGTCTCAGTTATTTAAAAGCCACTTCTCAAGCACAAGGATCGTTTGATCAGAATTAGATACAATCTAAAACAGTATAAAACTTGAAGCCTTGACCAGGTGAATTCAAATAGAATGCTCCAGAATGTATCAGAAATTTTAGAATGGGCCATAAAAGAACTTGGCCTCTATATTAACAGCATAGTAAATCGGAAATTTTGAGATTTTTGACACCTTTTTCTATACTAAACTGCAGGAACTTTAGTGTCTGGCAATACATAGCAAGTCTGAAAGTCAGGTCGGAAAATCAGATTTCATCTTACCGAGCAAGGTCAAAATTCAAATCAGGATATAATCCCCAGTACCCAAGGGAATTCTCAATCAAGTAGCCAAATTGCTTTCAAAAGCCAACAAACAATGATAATTCACTTATTCAAACTATAATGGTCACTAGATAACGGAATTAATTACCTTTGGTCACTAGATAACGGAATTAATTATTTTCAGTATATTTACTATCTTTCAGGAAGAACTATAATCCTTTGCCAACTAATTATAGGTTTAAATTCAAAAACCTGCCTTTACGCGATGATTAATAAAATACGAGTTTATTAAAATAAACTCGTGTTTGGAGTTTCCATTTGCTACTGACAATGGTTGGTTTTCACTCGAGGTTTTTTACTGGTTTGATTCGAGGTTCTCTTACCTGTCTACCATTGTAACCAGTAGTTAATGCTCTCGGGCCAACAATCAGATACAAATAAACATACTGGTATAATAAAATGAGTTTACAATTAGTAAAGTGTGAAATACTGTCATTTAAATTTCGACAAAAATAAAGTTGCAGGTAGAGCTTACCCTTCCACCCTTCTGAGAAATTTCTGTTGAGAGCATAATCCTTCCCCTGCCTCCCCACTCGTATCATTAAGCATACTGATGTAAACTTTTATGCTACATACACTTTTGTCTTTCTAATTGGAAGGTAGCTATTGCCCCACAACCTATATTTTAATTACAATCTTAATCCAAAAATACTCCTGCGAATCTTGGAATATTATCATGGAAGATCATGGCGCGTTACTGAAAACCAATTTTATTACATATATTTTCTTTTCTACTTAATATTGAAAATAAACATTAAAATTATAAGTAAAATTTTCAACTGATGAGCTTTCAGCAATTAATATCATTATACATCAAATTTCCAGTTTAATTTATTAGCTCTTCCCAAAATTGTTCAAGACGAATATAGTTTCTATACAAACAAGAGTTTGGATACTGCCCCCTTCCTTAACTGTAAATAAAAACCAAAAGCCTACTGCTTCATTGGCGCTTAACTGGAAATGAATTATATTACAAATATTTTCTTTTCCAGTTCTTACAGCATTGAAAATAAAATTAAAAGTAAAGCGAAATAAATTCTTGAACTGATGGATCTTTCAACAATTAATATCATTATAAATCTAATATTCAATTTGATGTTGTTTATACTTTCCAAGACTGTTCAAGACGCATATAGTTTTCAGTAAAGCGCCAATGACGCAGTAGGTTTTAGACATTTACAGTGAGAGAAGGAGGTCATACCCAAACTCTTGTTTGTGGTGATTTTTGTTCATTTCAAGCTTGATTTGCATATTCAATCTAAGTTTCACTCGTTTTAAGATTTGTTTATTCATTTACATTAATATCTATTGTATGATTATTTGCACTGATCGTTTATGTAATTTCTGTTCGTTTTAAGTTTCATTTATACTTCAATAGCAAAATATTTTTTTGTTTTATGCTTGATTTCTGTATTCATTCTAAGCATTACTCGATTTAAGATATATTTATTCATTTGTATTATTACTTGTTGTATGTTTTTTGCTATAATTGTTTATTTAATTTCTGTTCGTTTCCGGTTTCATTTATTCTTTAATAGTAATTTCTGGTCGTTTTGACTTTGAATTTTAACAGGTATTTGTATAAGCTGAGCTAAAGTTTAAAATGGCCTTTAGTTTTCTTTGAAAAACTTACGTTTCGGAATTTTTTTTTAATTAATTGTTTTTTCGTTTTTGATTGCAAAAAGCTTTAAGTTTTTCAAAATTCCTTATTTCAAAATCAAAATTTTCTGTTAATCAAATGTTCATCAAAGTTTCAAAAGTGGTATCAAAGTAGCAATATCAAAGTGAAAAAAGGTCTGTTTTAACCTCGGAGTTTTTATTATATAATGTTTGAAATATTTTTAACAAAATGGCCATCTCAAAATTTGTGTCGGATGAGTTTGGGGAATAGAGGGCGTGGGGGGGGGGGGGCGTTGCCCTTCAGTCTCTTTTGAATCATTAAAAATGAACTAGAACTTTCTATTTTCGGTCAAATGAGCCCTCTCTGAAGTTAATACGAGCATCCCTTCTATAAGAACCTTATTTACCCCCAGAGGATAACTTACAACGCCTGTCCCTGGGCCCGTGGGGCTGTGTCAACCTCGGAGTTTTAATATCTGATGTTTGAAATATTTTTAAGAAAATGGTCACATCAAATTTTCATTGGAATGGTTTATCCATCGGATAAACCCAAAGGCGTGGAGGGTGGGAGGGGTTAGTTGCCCTCCGATCTTTTTTTACTATGAGAAAATGAACTAGAACTTTTAATTTCCATTCAAATGAGCCCTCTCTGAAGTTTATACGAGCATTCCTGTCATAAGAACCGTATACGGCCCCCATAGCTTACAATGCCGGTCCCCCAGACCATGGGGGGTTGTGTCTACAACAGGGTTTTTGTTACCTGACCTTTGAACTATTTAAATAGAAATGGCTACCTCAAAATTTATATCGGTTAGGTTCGGTGACAAAAGGGCGTGGGGGGCCAGGGACCCTCCGATCTCTTTTGACTAATAAAAATTGAATTTTCAATTTCCATCAAAATCAGCCCTTTCTGGAGTTTACACGAGCATCCCTTTCATAAAAACCATATATGCCCCCAGAGCATAACTTGCAGCGCTTTCCACAGAACCGTGGGTGGTTGTTTCGACACCGGAGTTTTTTTATCTGACCTTTGAACCATTTTTAATAAAATGGCTATCTCACAATTTTTATCGAACGCATTTGGGGGAAAAGGGGCATGGGGAGATAGTTACCCTCTGATCTCTTTTGACTCTTAAAACTGAACTAGAAATT